>PVHX01010548.1:0-69421 GCA_004024805.1 Geosciurus inauris
CTATTTGCCTCAACAAATGTTTTCAGTGAATAGTGTGTACAGCTTCTGAAAATTTGTTTTTTTTCTGTTATGTTTGATAACATGTATTTAAATGCAACTTTTGAGAAAAATAAATAAAAATTAAAATTAAAAAAAAAAAAAAAGAAGAAGCTCATCCCATGGAAAAACCAGCATGAGAGAGGAGTGCTGGGAGAAAGAAAGGCTGTATTCAGTAGCCAAGGAGAGCGGAAGAGGGAGTTTGCCCACAAATCAGCTTCTCCACTACAGAGGGTTGAAGGGACACTGATAAGTTAAGAATAGTGAGGGAGAAGGACAGGTGGAAAGGGGAAGGAGAATTCATGGTTTCCCTGGGAACAGGTTGAGATCTTTCAGGAACTCAGGTGCCACCCGTCTTCACACATTTCGTGGTCTGGTGAGTCAGCCACAGTGGCTAGTAGTTTTCTTTAGCTTGAAAGGTAGAGCAGGGAGCCTTAGCAAGTCTAGATTATTAACCCTGTGCTAAGGTTTTGGACAAAATATTTCTTAAATATTCACCAGGGATAAATGCAAAGCTCAGAAGAATCTGACCCAAGGGTTAAGGCAGCATAGGAGACAGGCACAGTATGTAGGCAGATGCCAAGCCTCTGTAGCTCATGCCAGTCACCTGTGCTACATCTGCAGGCCCAGTTTAAGACTCAGTGTTTTCAACAACAGCAGCTTTCAGGTCCCAGAGGAGAAACCTAGGCAACTGCAACATCATAACCTACACTTGAGAGGTGCTATCTATAGTAAAGCTAGAGGGAGACTTCCATGCATTGCAGATGGAATTGAGAAGCTGACTTGCAAGCAGATCTCCCTCTTCCCCCATTTTGGTCACAGAGGAAAGCCTTTCTTTCTCCCCAACACTCTTCTCTCAGACGTTATCATTTCCATGGGATGAACTTCTGTGTCTGGTAACAGAACGAAGGATTAGAATTGGTTTAGAAGTGGTCATTGATTGAGGGGATGCTGGCAGAGCTCCAGAAAGTGCCACCTACATATCTGGCTTCATGCCGAAGTTTGCAGGATGAGTACATGATAGCTGAGGATAGGCAAGAGCATTTAAGCAGGAAGAATGTACGCAACATGTGTGCAAAATGAAGAGTTCTCTCCGTTCCTACATTCCTTTGTCCACTTCTGAGGATAGAGCTCCCCAAATGTTGTCCTGGCTGCCACCCACTCTTCTGCTGTAAACCTACCAGTCCCCACCCTGATTCCATCATACCAACCAGGAGGGCGCAAAGAAGAACCAAGCAGGAACCTAAGAGGGTTTGAACCACTTTCACTGGCTGAGGAGTGAGGGCTTGAGGGAGCAAAGCAGGATGATCTGGCCCAGTGGGCAGACTGGCAGTACAAGGTAACAGCTGAGAGAAAGAGGCTGGGCCTCCATGGTTCACCTCAGCAAGCTTGGCCTTGACAACCACCTGTTGCACTGAGAACAGGAATATGAAAAGCCTGAATCCCTTTCCTCAAGGCCAGTTTATAAGACTAAATTTATTTTAGTCAATGTCTGAGAGAAAGAAGCGTGTTAAGGAGAAAAAAAAGCTTTATACTCTGTGACCAAAGAAGAGAGAAGAGGGGGATTTGCTCGCAAGTCAGCTGACACAACTCAATGTGAACAAGTTTGAATTTGTAATATCATCAGCGTGCTATAAAAACAGGAAAGCAACATACTTTCTCTGACCTGAGCATGAATCATAAGTGGACTAAGAAAGTGCTAGGAACATGGCTCTGGATCTTTCGGTCAATGGAAACAATGAGATCCATAACAGAATGACAAGACATGTCAGATGGCTGGACATAGGGGACAGATTAGGAATTGCAGGAAAGGCTAAAAAGTTGGGTTGGGGATACTTCCCAAGGACAATCATTTTCCTTGATCAAATATCTTTATTTGAAGAAAATTGGACAGTTAAACAAATTAAATAGGCAAATATTAACAGGGATTATTATCATTATTCTTCTATCAGCATTACCACATTTACATAGCACTTTTCATTTATGTTAATCAACTTTTCATTGATTTGACAAATAACTGGAAAAAAAATTACCTTAGAGGAGGAAAGGTTTATTTGGACTCATGATTTTAGAGGTTCATGGTTGGCTGGCTCCATTTTTCTGGTCCCATCTGGCAATCTCTCATGGAAGAAGTGTGTGATGAGGTAAGCTGCTCACCGCATGGGAGCCAGGAAGCAGAGGGAGAGGAAGGGGCAGGGGACAGAACAGAGACTCCCAGTGTCCACCAACTCACAATAGTCCACTCAGCTATGAGCCTATAGGTGAATTAGTCCATTGATGTGATCAGAACCCTCATGATCCAATCACTTCACTGTTGTGCTGGGGACCTGGCCTTCAACACACGGGTCTTGGAGGCTATTTCAGAACAACACGATCTCCTTTTATATGAAACATCAGCCATGCACACATTGGAAGTAAGAGTGATACGAAAGTTCAAGGGGCATTACCGGTGGCTCAGGGTGCTGATTATGAAAAGAACAAAAAAATCCAATGGATCAAAAATTTAGTTTTAGAATAAGGAGAAGTTCTTATATTCAAATGCCCTGTGTGGTGAAAGAAAGATTATATTATGATAAGTATATTTAGTGTAAAATGGGGCAAGGGGAGAAGCTAAAATCATTTTGAAATTATTTCCTTCAAAACAACTGTTTCTACAATAGAAATGAAAAGACATGCTTCATTTATCTAAGAAATTCACTTAGCTTGAACTCTGTTTCCTTAAAATTTGATGTAAATAGTATATTATTTTCCTCTTTACCATGCTTTCTTATAAATGCAATTTCAAACAGAGGATATTGTGATTCTGCTTTTCTTTTGTCTACCTGCAGACTTTGCTAATGTGCCTATAATTTGTGCATCAGTCTCAGTGCTCTGTTTTATTTTAACAAATATAGAACCGTACAAGCTTCAGCATCAGAACATTTTGTATGTAACCATTAAAACAAAATTGTTGTCTGGAACCAAGGATGATTATCTTTCCATTTGTTCAGATCCAGGCACATAAAATAATCCAGCTTACTTCTTGGTCCTGGGGCTATTTTTCTTACAAATCAGGATCTTGTATAGAACTTTCCACAGGTACAGGCACAGCCAGGGAGTTTAAAGTGGCTCAGTCCATGGAGTGCTTCATGTCACTTATAATCTCTCATAGTTTACTGAGTGCTGGGCACACTGTCCAGCTCTCTGGTGCCATCCGGGGTAATCCAGCCACATTAAATGAGGGGCTTACTAATACTATCGCTGGCCTATTACAATCTTTCATCTCTGGGAGACAGACACGAACCACTGTGTCTCCCGTAACTCCTTCTATGAATGTGTTTCCCTCTGTAAATGGATCATGGGTGAAATCTGTTAGTCAGCTGCTTTTCATAGTAGTTAACTCTTGTTTATTAGTCTTATTCTGTCCTTTGCTTTGAACTTGCTAATATTTTTTCCCAAGTTTGGGTTCACGTTTGCTTCACAGCCTGCCTCCTGCCTCTTCTTGAAGGCATATCTCAGAGGGGAACTTCCCACTCTTCTGCCCTCTTCCTAACACAAGTTTGAAGAAGAAATAAGGAGTGGACAATGCCCAGACATCCCAGTACCGTATTCCAGTCCTCTCTCTGTTGGCTTCTGTGCTGTTCTGCTATCAGTGCTCTGGTGCTTCTCTGGGATGGGCTGAGGAACAGGAAAGTTGTCAGATGATGAAGTTGTTTTGTTTTGTTTTGATTTTTAATGCGTAGCAATGGAGTTCAAATTTAATGAAGAATTTTAATTCAAATGCATGTATTCTGAGACTCACAGAAGAAATACTGGAAATGCACAAATAATAAAAATGCAACTACTACCATTTTTTTGCCTTTCAATTTCCAATCATTTATTTTATATATGAGTATCACATATAGATAGAATTATCCTATACTCAGATGAAAAAATTGAAACTCATAGAGTTTAATTTGTGTCTAGTTTATTGGGATGTAGTTAGCACTTTCAAATCATGTATGTATATGTATTTTTATTTATTCTACTTAGGTATACATGATAGCAAAAAAGGTGTTCAACTTGACACTTTGATATCATATACATTGTGAAATAGTCACATAAAATCAAGCTAATTAACTTATATCACTTCATATATTGAATATTTTCAGTTTCCCTTCTTTCCTTCCTTCCTTTTGTCTTTTTACCCTCTCTTTCTTTCCAGCAAGATCTGCCTTCCTTTTAATAAATTCCAAGTACAGCATATTGCACAATGTTAACTGTGGTCATGTCGCTACATTTTAGATCTCTAGAACTCATCCATGTGCATAACTAAACCTCTTTACTTCCTCATCAATATGTGCCTCAGAAAATTTATGTAGAGTTTTAGGAACTGTAAATCTAATGAATGACAATTAGAAATAAGAGGATATTTCATCTTGTGAGTCAAGAATGGTGATCAGTCTAGATTTCTATGTGTGACTTTGAAACTACAAGATTTGTGCTTTCTTATTGGCCATCTTCATCCTATTTTCTTGAGTTTGATTATAGCATAAGAGAAAGGAGATATATTAAGAGATAAACTTTAGCACAATTAAATTTTAAAATAGTTTCCATGGTAGAGGTAGAAACAGTGCTACTTAAGAGTACAAAATAGACGGCAACCAAGTGTTAGTTGGAGAAGAAATACAGGAAAGAAAAAAAAATCATAGAAATAATTTGCTATATAAAGCAATTTTGAGTTAAATCTTCAAAGGGAAGTTGAATTTTGAAATGTGACAACTTAAGAAAAGCATTCAAGTAGGCAGGGAATAATATAGCATAGTGGGTATATATATATATGTTGATAGTTTATTACTTTAACTTTTGGACAAAGGAATGAAGAAGTTGTCAGAATGTGCATAATATTGAGATTTTACTGCTATGGCCCATAGGAAGCACCTGATAAGTAGTGGCAGAATGAACACAGGCCTCAGGGGGCATTTTTCCTTCCTTCTGCAGTTCCGTCTTCTTGGGCAAGATTGAACAGTGACTGATCAAAGATGTCCACGTCCCAGTCCCCAGACCAGTCCCCATGTTTTCATCCATGGCAAAAGGGACATTGTGGCTATGTATAAGTTAAGGATGGTGAGATGGAGAAGTGATCCTGGATTAGATAGAGACCATCACGAGAGGTCTTATAAGAGTGACGCCTGCAGGTAGAAGGAGAGAAGTAGGCACGACAATGGAAGTTGTAAAGTGTGGATGAAACTGAATGAACAGCATATCCATGCCATGAGTGTCTGCAGGATATAACAGGTTATGGTCCAGAGTCCAGGGGAGATGTGGGTATGTCCTGAAAGCATAACGGTAAGCCCCTCACACAGTGTCTTAATGATGTGAAAACTCTCCAAGCAAGAGAAAGAGGCTGGACAGGCATTCTGTGAGATTCGCAGGGTAGGGCATTAAGTTTCATTGAAATTCACACAAGACACACTGAGAAGTTTCTCTTTTCCAATTAGTGCTCTGAAACCCACAAAAGAGGCCTTCATTTTTATTATTAGGCCTTCCATCTGCCAATGCCTGGGTGCCCTGCCCAGGTCCTCAGGAGGTGTGACGCGGGTACCTGGCCTAGTGGACTTCCACAGAGCAGCAGCCTCCTTTACCTTGGAAGTGACCTCTGGATCAGGTCCACTGCATTCATGGAGCTGTAGAATATAAAGGTGGACAATGAAAGCTTCTCTCCTCCCACTTCATCTATAACAAACCATCAGTCCAGGAACACACCTCAGCCACTGTGTGGTGGGGAACTTTGAGTGGCATGGTCTACACCAGCCCCCAGAGTGGCCGTGAAGTTGCCTTGAAGTGAGGTTGAGCTCCACAGGAGGAACCTGCTTGAAAACACACACCTCCTTGGTACCTGCCCCTCCTGTCTCCCTTCCCGGATGCTGCTTCCTGGGGGCACACATGTGACAATCTGTACTGATGTCCTGGCTTGTGATTTGTTCCAGGGAAACCCAACTGAAGCTGACTGGACCCAACCTAGGACTCAGTGACACCAGTGGAAGGTTCCATCAGGACGGTCATGGGACCTCCTCTGGCCCCTGGCTACTCACTGAGGCAGGATGTGGAAGCCCTGAATTTGTTGCTTGCTTCATGTAAATTCTCTGTTGACTTCTTGATAGAATCCCCCCAAAGATTTTATGATCCTTATTACTTCTCTAGTGTTTTATTTCAACTATAATCTGGTGTCCCAAAGCCTTATCTAAAAAAAAAAAAAAAAAAAAAAGGTGTTTTCTTCCAGGTAAATGAAGATGACAATTTTTGTTATTTTCTTCATTTCATATCCAATCTAGTTAAACATTGATCACTAGTTCCCATACAGGAGAAAAAAAAAAGTTTCAGAGTAGAAATTTGTGTACTGAATACTCTTCTAGTCAAGGTACATTTAGAAAGAGAAAAATACTTGAAGTAGGTATTTCAAAAAGGAAAGGATATAAATCAATGGAAACAGAAACTAATAAAAACCTTCAAAGAGCAGGATGAGCAAACATTGGAGAAGCTGCTTGTCGGAGATGAGAAGGTCATAAATAGAGACGCTGTTAGACATGGTTGCCAATTGCCGCAGTTGCACGCAGCCCAAAGGGACAATTGGAAGGAAGTTGCCGGAAGACCACTTTCACAACCTCATGTCTTGTATCTGCCAGAAACCACGTACCTGCCCTCTCCTGCCAGAGCAATGATGGGGCTATGGAGTGTGCATCCCAGGTGTGGGATTTAAACTGCAACCTTGCTGATAAAGAAGCCCTGAAAATATGGTTTAAGACTCTCAGTTCCAACCATATGAGAAAATCAGAGAATAAGATAGGAATGATAAAGGTGCCTACAGAGCACTCCCAACAACAAAATGATAACAACATGAGAATAAATAAATACAATGGAATAAACAACACATTCATATTAATATTAGTCCACAGGGGAAGAAGTTTTAACAAGAGTGTTCTGCAATTTGCATCGTCTAGGTAATACTGAATTGCACTCTTAGCTATGCACATTGTAATTGTTCAGGTGACATTCAAATGCTCAAAATGGACCATGTGGCACAATATAAGAAAGAAAAGTAGAATGATAAAGAAAAATGATTATAAGTGAGAAAACAGAGAAAGGAATCATGAAATGGATAGGATAAACAAAGACAAAAGAAGATAACAAATCGGCATTGAAGTGTATAATCAATCATTTGAAATCTAAGATCAAATGTTCTATTCAAAAGTACAAACATTTGCAGGCTAGATGACACAAGGACAACAATTACAAAAACAGAATAGAATGTTTTTGTTTTACAGAAATCATTTAAAACGTAAGGATGTGCAAAGGCTGAAAGTGAAATGATAGGAAAGTACATTTCACGCGCGTCCTACTCAACACAATGAAAACTATGGTTTTGATTATTATACTGAAGCTCAATAGCTTAAATTTGCTTCTTTATTTGAAAAAGAAGTGTCTGCAAAACACTCGAGAACAGCTGACGGTATCTGTTTTTGTTCCTCCACTTTCCAGAAGGTCACATTTTTTTTTATTATACATAAACTTCATTGGTTATCTTTTTTTTTAAACACAGAGGATAACATTTCATTTCTCTGGTTGTAAGTGATATAGAGTCACAATATACATGCAGTCATACATAAAGTTAGGATTATGATGACCATCATAGTCCACCACATTTACTGTCCCCATGCCCCCTCCCCCCTTACACCCCTGTGAACAGAGTTCCTCTGTTGTTCCCATGTCCTTCCCCACATTATGGATCAGCATCCACTTATCAACGAGTACACTCGGCATTTGGTTTTCTGAGATTGGCGTACGTCGCTTAGCATGATATTCTCCAACTCCATCCATTTACCTGTAAATGCCATAATTTTATTCTCTTTTATTGCTGAGTAATATTACATTATGTATATATACCACAGTTTCTTTATCCATTCATCTATCGAAGGGCATCTAGTTGGTTCCACAGTTTAGCTATTGTGAATTGAGCTGCTAATAAACATTGAAGTGGCTGCGTCACTGTAGTATGCTGTTCTTAAGTTTCCAGAAGGTCACATTTGCATAATAGTTCAGATTGCCTGTTCATCCAAGGAAGGGTGTTTCCAGGGCAGGTGGATTTCCACATGCTTGGTATGGAGAATCTGCAAACATCTTAGAAAAATATTATCTAGACAGATTTATGCAGCCACCACAAAATGGCAGCAGTATTTATTACTTGCTCTACCATGGGCACATTGTATGATTGGTAATTCCTGGAGCCAGTATGATATGATTACCTTTGTTACTGCTTCCTTCAAGCCATAAAGCACAGAGGCAAACAGCAGAAGAGAAATTAAAATGGGGTCAGTTCTATTTAGAGGCTCTTTGAATTAATCATTAGAAAGTAGAGAAAATCACTGGTTAACGACATGCCCTCTATGGCTTTGTTTCTACTAACGAAGGTCAGGTTAATCCCAGTATGTAAGTCATGTATGAGAAGAGATTGGCAGCTTTTTGTTCTTTCTTTGTCTTGATATTAGAACGAAAATAAAGCTAAGCTTTGGGATCAGCTATTTAATAGCATGCTATGAAATAATTATAAGAGCTCCATGCATTTGGGAAGCATTTGTTGGATTTCTCCTTGTAGGCTGTGCGCCAGGCCCTGCCCCATGAATCAAGACTGCACTTATGAGCACTAAACCCCGTCAGACACCTGCATAGGCTGGTCTTTGTGATTTTAGAGAGAGTCCTTTAGACTGCCAAGTGTCCCCACATCTGACAGGCCTCCTCTGACCACCATGTAACAGAGAGACCCCCTCACCCTTCTTTCTTCTCCAAAGAAACATGTATTGTCTTTCTCCTAGAACACTTATTGTTCCTAAATATATTTTGTCTTCACAATTAAATGACTATCTTCTTGCATATGAATGTAAACTCTATGAAGTCAGAGGCTTTGGCTGATATCAGTATTATTTCTCTTCTGCCTATATTATTCCCAAAACACAGGAGTGGAAAAGGTTGTTTAGGATAATTGAGTAATTAAATGATCCAGTCATTAGAAAACATAACTAAGATGTAAGTATTATTGAAAATGCATAAATCAAGGGTTGGAGGTGTAGCTCTGTGGTAGAGCCCTTGCCTTGTACACACAAGATCCTGGGTTAAATCCACAGCATGGGAAAGAAAGAGAGAGGGGGGGGAAGGAAGGAAGGAAGGAAGGAAGAAAGGAAGGAAGGGAGGGAGGGAGGGAGGGAGAAAGGAAGGAAGGAAGGAGGAAAAAATATGTAAATCAAAGAGGTTGATTTTAATCATCTAGGTTTCTATTAGTCACACATACACATATACATACACACTCAGCAATTGAAACAGATGTTTGAAATCAAATACAGGCTTGTGGAAAGGTGGAAGAAGGCATTCTAGGAAATGATTGAGTAGGAATGACATTTTTACCTGAGGGATGTTCTAAATCCATGCAGTAAGGGAAAGGCTTTGACAATTTTAATAAAACTGACTTCTAGGTGGTTTTCAGAAGGACATCTCTATTCTTCCTTTGCAGTTTTTCCTACTTGCATTCTTGTGCCTCTGGGGAAAAGTGAGCAAAGACCAGGGGAAGCATGTGGGAGCCACTCTTTTAGTTAGTCAATCAGTGTGTGCTTATCCAACAGCTAATTGTTACATTCCTGAGCAGCACGAGACAGAGAGTAGTAACCTGCCATCCTGGCCCTGTGCTAAAGTCCCTCATCTAATCTCACTGTCATTTACAATGTGCAACTCCACAAAGAGTTTCAAGAACTGAGTCAGAGGCAGATTCCTTACCAAGGGTTTAGCTGGTGGCAGCTGCAGTCTGCACCGCCTGCTCCTCTCTGAGCAGAACCCCAGTGCTGTTCGGGTGTCTACCCTTCATCAGCGGTGCTGTGCGCCTCAGGAGTGGGTCAGCCCCACAGTGGGCTTCCTGGCTCTAATAGCAATTGTATGCCTTAGGGCATAATTTGGAGCAAATCGATGAGAGGGGAGGTTTTCTGAAGCTCTCTGGGTAGGTTCTCACTTTTCCGAAAGAACATCCCTCCTTCCTATATTGGATATGGGAATAATGCATCCCCATTTGCCACGAACAACAAAATTATGATGCAGGAGTTCTATATATCTATACCTATATCTATCTATCTATCCATCTCTATATATATACATATATATATTATAAAAAACAATATATATATTTTTTCCCTGAATGGAATACCTGCATCAAGCACAGTATGAATTTGGAGATAACACTGACTGACACATAAGGACCAGGGAAGGGATGCATCATCTAGAAGATGCCACAGGAGAGGAAGATGAGGATGTATCACCTGCCTTCAGATATGCAAAATAATTGTGAGCAGTGAGTAGCCTGTGCGTGGTCCTATGACCATTCTAGAGAAGAGCTACATACATTCACAGCTTCACATATGCCAATTCGTGTTGTCTTCCCAGGTCTCAGCTGGACAATTTCTTTCCTTAAAGCACATCCACAGATGAGCCAGATCGATCTCCACATGGGATGGTAAACTCAGCAATGTTGCCCTGGGGCAATGAGCATTAACAATTAGAATATTATCCAAGCAGGTCATAAAAAATAACTAGGGAGACATTAAGAGGCAGGAGTGTTATCATTAAAGATGATGACCAAGCAGTGGCCCATAAACATCTTCAATCACCCAAAACCACAGTCCTCCAGTGCCTGGTGTAATAACCAGTCGCAAGACTTTTATCTTGGAAACTGTCTCTTGAGAGAAAAGTTATTGAAGACTTTCTCAGCCATTAAATCCTTTGGCTGTTGGAAGTGATTAGTTCCCCCACTATCCCGTCTATCTGACTGAGATTGCAAGCATTGTGCATATAAATGAGATTGTGCAGTTAGTTGTGCAAATGGTCTATGCCACAGCATGCATTCCTTGCTCCTGCAACACTTAGTGGGACCACACTTAGTATGTCCACATTGGTGTATTGAAATTCTATTAGAATTGACAAGATTGTTGTTGCTATAGGTTGAAAGGGTAAAAAGAATTGTCAAAATACTGTATTTTTGGAATAAGACATTAATGTACAATATAGAAAGAACATTTACCATTCCATCCTTCTTCAGTTAGGGTTTCTTCTCAAACTTGAGAATTTGAAATGTGGTGAGAAAAGATATGTGAGAGAGAAGCTTTTTGTGTACGATGGTTCACATTTTTTATTTTATTTTATTTATTTTATTTTTTTGATACCAAGGACTGCACTCAGGGGCACTCGACTACTGAGCCACACCCCCAGCCCTATTTTGTGTTTTATGTAGAGACAGGGTCTCACTGAGTTGCTTAGCACCTCGCCATTGCTGAGGCTGGCTTTGAACTCGCGATTCTCCTGTCTCAGCCTCCCTAAGTGCTGGGATTACAGCCTTGCGCCATAGAGATTGTATCTTTTGCATGTGGTCTAGTGGTGCCAGGTCAGGGCATAGTTGAGAGCACACGGCCCCTCTCTATCACTTCCTGTTCACCTTAGCACCTCTCACAGGAGTTTTCTGATGGTTTTCACCCCTAGGAAAATCATTGCCTAGTAACTTACCCAGAAGAGTAGAGTGTGCTGTCTGGAGTCGAGCTGGACTTTCGCTTCCATTCTTCCATGTTCCTGTGTGAAGCATGTGGAGTGTCACTCAGCCTGAAAACCAAAGTCTGACATCTACCTTGATTGTGTCCTCATGGTCAGAGCCAATTCCTCACTCACTGCCTTCCTGCCATAAGAAGACTGACTGAATATTTGCAGGATTATTATCCAAGTTTCAGACTGCCACCATCTTGGATTATCTAATTTGCTTCTTCTAATGAATCTTTAGATAATAATGAAAGAGTATCCATGTAATTATCATCATGCTCCTGTTATCATGAAGTGACTCTTTAAAGTGCAAAGTTCTAGCAAAATCAGGTTCTATTATAACTAATTAAAAGACATGCTTATTGTTCTTCATTTGTAACCATGAATAATAATAAATATTTCTTAACATGCTGTAAAAGTTAAGTGAAAAAATACAATACAGACCATTATCAATATCCTTAAAATCATCATAATCGACAAGGTTAAAAATGTCTAGTTAAATACAGTGCTACAGGTTCTTAGTACCATTCACGATTTGACCCCTAAAATATCTACCCCTCACTTAAATACAAAAATAATCGCTAATAACATAAGCAAATAGGAGAGACAAAACTAGTAGTGCCTTGCTCTATGTATTTGGAAATGAGTGACATGGTAAACCTTCAAAGGCTTTTTTGTTTGTTTGTTTTCTTTTTTTCTGTAATGCTTGTTGCCCCAGTAATATCCATCTCAAACTAGTGTTCCTTCCCTCTTCATAAGCTGGTGTCAGGCATGTTCCTAGAATGCTTTTTCTCAAGTCTTCCTTCAAAATACCAATGTTTGCTTGGTCATATTTCTGTTAGGGGAAAAGTTAAGCTCTGTGAGGCAGGATCCCAGGTCCCTGTTTTATTTTATCAGTGCTTCTACAGTGCCTTAAGCAGTGCCTAGCTTAACATATACTTATATACATATACCCATGGTGATTCAATACTTGTGACTGTTCCTGTACACCCAAGGTGCACTGATTTCTACCTTCTAAACAAAGGAGATGTTGCAATTGTATCTTCTCTCTTCTTATGAAGCCCCGCTTGAGATCTGGTTATCCTGTCTTCCCTGCTCATTGCATTGAGGATATGTCCAATTCTGATTTCCTCCCTTTATACCTACTGGTTGTTGGTTGATTCTGTACTTTGCCCCACACAGATCTGTCCTATCCCCACTTCAGACACCCAGTTCCACTTTTTAGACTTGGAATCCTACCTCAGTTCAGTCTGGTTCTTCGGGAAGACAATTGAGACACTGCCTTGTATTTACCACCTTTCTCTAACTCTTTTATCTATATTAGCTACTTAGGGAAATGGGGACTTGAATCACTGGTTCTCCTATGACATAGCCAATCTCAGTATCCCAAGGCAGTGCCAATTAAGAACACACCAGTTTTAATGGTTGTACAATAATGCTATGTTTTAATCATTACTCATTATTGGCTTTTAAAGTTTGTTCTAGATCTATATACAATAAAAGTGTCTTTATATACATGAAGACTGAAGCAGAAGTTATAATATTTTGACTCTGTTAGCATGTTGCCACAAAAATTTCACCTTAATATACTATCAGCAATGTGTGAGACCGTCAGCACCATTATATCCATTCTTGGATGAGAAACTGCTGTTTTTCTTTTAAAATTCAGTCATTAGTGTTACAGAGTTCAGGTAATAAAAACTCACTCCTTAGGGCTCAGAAAGGAGCTCAGTGGTAGAGCAACTGCCTAGCAAGCACAAGATCCCGGGTTCCATAATCAGTACTGTAAGCAAACAAACAAGCAAAAAAGCAAAAAAAAAAAAAATATTCATTGCAATTTTCCTGAAAAAGATGAATTATTTTATTTCATTTATTAATCAAACAAATATTATTGTGTGCCTACAACATAATAGTTATTATACTTGAAATACAATAGAAACAAAGCAATATGGCCCTGGTGCACCTCATCTTGTATTCTAATGGAATATATACTTTACTAAATATTAAAAAGCACTTTGGCATCTTGGAGAAGTTGGAGAGTTCTGATTTTTTCCTTAAGCCAATCCAATTCTAAACACACAAATAGAGATGCCATCTTATACCAAGAAGAATATTTTGTTTGTTTTTGTTTTCTAACCAGCTGTTTCTAAAGCCTGAGTAATTAATGATAATCATTCCAGTGGCTTCTGCAGAGGCAGCTTCCTCTTCTGCATTCTTCTTCTTCTTGCTCAAGTGAAGGGCGACTAAGCTGAGGTTGCCTGACCTGCTGAGCAATCAGACAGGTGGCTCTCCTGCTACTTGGAGATGAGCATCAGTGAGGAAACACTGCAGCTGCTGTGTATTCTTGTGCCAGCAAATTCATCCCGGGAAAGTAAAATTATCCCAATGAGACAATTGAACAAATATGGAAGATTTTCTTCTAGCAATACAATTTGTCATACTTCTAAAACTCATTTTATAATAACTCTTTAATTCAACTTTAGTTTCCCAGAACAAAATCATCAGAAAGAGCCATATCAAATAGTGTAAAATTTAATGGAAAAAGTAGTTAAAAGACTCTCTGGCAGCCACAGAAGAGAACCTTTTGTATCCAAATAAGATTTCTGTAATAGTCCTCACACCAGTCAATATCTGCTTGATCCAGATTCTGATGACACTGGAGACATAGTTCCTCCAAGATTTACTATCAGGATTGACCAATAATTATCTCTGCAGATTACAAAGTAATAAAATGGAAGGTATCATATGCAAATAAGTATTTTTCAGATAATTTTCTTAAAATATTTCAAATATTATTTTGTTTAATGCACAACAACCCAGTAAAGCAGGTGGCATTCTCATTCTGTAGACAAGGATAATGTAGCTAACCGAGGTTAATTCATCTCAGGTACCCAATAAGATGCTCAAAGGAGTGCACAGTCAAATCCTGACCTGAAGCCTATTCAATTCAGTGAAAAGCTGAAGGAAAGGAAAGTAGTGTGTGAATATCCATATTCTCCATAAAGAGGATGGGATGGGGAGTAGGAAGGATAGTAGAATGAATTAGACATTAATAACCCATATGCATGTATGACCACACAACTGGTGTGATCCTACATCATGTACAGTCAGAAGAACGAGAAGTTATACTCCATTTGTACATGATGTGTCAAAAGGCATTCTACTGTCATGTATAACTAATCAGAACAACAATAACAACAACAAAAAGATGACTCCAGAAGACCAAAGGAACAGGAGTGGCCCAGACAGATGTTTAGATAAAGAAACACAGAGATATAAAGAAATGCTTCTTGGGACTGAACTTATAACCAAAGACACCCAGTTAAACAATGCAGAAAGAAAGCTACAGGGCAGTACAAGAAAGGGAAGGGAAAATCTGCCTGACTACAGGTAGATGGAATCATATCAGCTTTTTCAAGTGAAATCAGATTTTCCACAAGTTGCCATTTGGGTCTTTTGGCAGAAGAAAGTGTTTGGGGGATCTTTCATATCAACATTGCAAATAAAAAGACTACCACTCTATATTTCCCATAAAGCAAACTAAACCAATTGGCATGGTAGCCCATCTTGCACTTTTTTGTAGAAAAACCTGCATGTCAACCTGCATATCAGGTTGTGATGGTTAAATTTATTTTGCTCAATTTGTCTAGATCAATGAAAATATTACATATGTCAATTGATCATGAGATCTAGTATCTCCTGTTTAATGTGTCCAGAAACATGATTTTTGATTCAAACAATTTACATATACATATTGTCTCATTATCTTAATATAACACTATTTGGGAAGACTGATTCCTAAGTAGATGATAGAAATACAATTAGTCTGATAAAATCTGACTTAAATTGTCAGAAAACTTTCTAAATGTATTTATGTTTTACTTTGTATAAATTAATCATTAAAACAAGAATAAAGTATTTAAAAGTTAAAGAAAAGGAAAAAGAAGACAGGATGGACTGAAAAGAAGTGACTGAAGACAGGTCACACTCTGTTTATGGCTGTGGGAACCCTTGCTGATATCCTAATGATTTTTGTTTTCATATCATAGTGTGTGATTAAGTTGACAGGTAACTTGTGAACATTTTTTTAATAGGACTGGATGCTTTGGATAATTTTCTCTTTATTGATCTATCTTCACAAAGGTATCTAAGTATCAGTTTACAACTTGCACATTTAATTCAAAGAGAATGTCTATAATGGAATACAACAGATATATTCACTTGGGTTTGCATGCCAGTTTCCTTATTGATTAAGAAACTGGAAAGTGAGAACACCACAATCTTTCTCAATACAAGTTTTTCTCAGGTGAAAATGACCCAATTTACCAACCTCACATTGTAATTAAAAGTATGGATGATAAAATAGATGAATGAATTAAAAATTGGACTCTATTAGAGATAATGATTATAGTCAAAATCAGAAATGATTCTGTAACTGTAGTTTATGAACCATAGTTTGCTCCTGAGCAGACCAGGAAAAGCTTGGAAATAATTATAACTTGTATTGACCCTTGAATCATCCACAATATGTTTTCTTTCAGGATCATCCTTTAGTATATAATAATTCAGTGGATGTAGAAATGGAAAAATTAAATTTAGATAATGTGATCTATTCACAGGGAAAACTACATATTAAAAAATATGATGCAAAGTATTTGAGGGGTTGGTTACTTCCATTTGGTAAAAATAGGAAGAATTTGACTCATATCTAGACCAAACCAATATTACTTGCTATGGTTTGGATATGTGGAATTCCCCAATAGCTCACGTGTCAGCACAAGAACATTCAGAGGTCACATGATGGAATTACGAGATTTTTATCCTAAAAAGTGGATGGATCAATACACTGATATAGATTAATGTGGTGCTATAGGTGAGTGGGTTGTAGCTGGAGGAGGTAGATTATTGGGGAATACCTTTGGGATTCATATTTGTCTCCATTAGCTGGGATTTCTCTGTTTCTCATTGCCATTTCCTCAGCTGCTTTATTCTGCCATGATGTTCTGCCTCCCCTCAGGCCCACAGCGGTAGAGTCAGCTATCAATGGACTGGTACCTCTGAAACCTAGAACCCCAAGTAAACTCTCCCACCTGTGTGCTGTTCTTGTCAGGTCTTTTGGTCACAATGATAAAAAAGCTGATTAAAACAATGCTAAAAACTGCCAACTGATGTGAGAGCTGATGGGTTTCAGGACCTCAGGGTAGGGGTAACCACTCAAATGTAATTATGAAGTATGCCAAACTTATATCAACTCAAGAAATGTTTGTTTTCTTCAATTTCATAGAAAATTACTGAGTTTTGAAAACACTTCTAGCTTATAGAAATTCTGAAAATTTATAGAATCTGCATAAGTCCTTTATACTCATACTTACTGATATTCAGAATAAAATAGTGCAAAGATTGATTGTTCTATAATGTTTTGAAATAACAAGCCCTGTCCTGGTTGGTTTTCCATCTTTTTATGTCTGGAAAACATATGGTTCATTACATTTTTCAGAGGAGGAAAAGTTGGACGAAATTATTTTGAAGTTCTTATTGGAATTCTCAAAAGCATTAAATATTTCTCAATATTCCTACATTATTGCAGCATGATTTCCCTAGATTTTCAATTATCACATATGCTGCTTTGCCCCTCTTGTTCTGACTGCTTGTTTTTCTCTAGTATACCATAAATGTCGAGACTTTCCAGGGTTTGATTTCAAAATCTTCCTTCTTCATTCTATCTTTTCTTTAGAATCAGTAGTATTTTTAGTTGTAACGGCATTCACAATATTTACCTTGAGGATTCTCACAAGTATAAATATGTAGTCTATCTCTCAATCATCTTCACCATCGCCATCATCTACTGATACTTCCTACTGTATGGCATCTGTGTCTTTATCTTGACCTACCCAATCTAGCCCTCATCTTTGTACTTCTTTGTGTGGTCAGTTCAAAGTTTATTTAAATTCAATATGCTTTGCCAAACTGCGGCTCAATAGGGTCTAGACCACCATAGTGCAATACCAAAATCAGAGATTCTCTCACTGCTTGCTATCCATCCCACTGTCTCTGGAAATCCTGAGTTGTGACTACAGCCCACAGTCCTCAGGACCTAGGCCTTTGCTCCCCCTGGTGGGGGCCTGGATAAGCAGAGCAACATGCCATCCCAGGGACCAGAGTCAGTGGTCCACTATGAATCTGAGACACTGAGATGTGCCCCAGAGTTCAAGACCCCAACTTTTTGGTTGATCTTTCTACATCCATGCCTTGGACACAAAAGCCACCACTATAGAGGAGTATCTGTTCTCCAGAACCTGGGTGCCATAGTAGGTCCACAAGTGTCTGAGCTTAGGACCCTGACTCTTCTGTCTCTCTGATCACCTGTTCCCTCAAGCCTATGCCACTGCAGCTGCGTAGACATCAATGCCAGGCCCAAAACCAGCGGGACACCCTCATCTAGGCTATCCCAGTCTGCAAGGAAAGAAGAAAGGTAGACCTTAGTAGCCTTTGCTACAGAGATCCCAACCCTCAAGCCATAGCAGACACCCAAAGCCAAAAAGAAGCCCTTTAATTTTCACGGACGCTCCTTTAGGTAACACTGAGGACAGAGACTGACTTCTCCTGGACACAGCCAGCACATGTCATGGTCACCTTCACATACTGGCGAAGGAAAAGCTTTACCCACTGAAGTTAGTCTATGGTGCCGGGAAAAGGTGACTGCTCCCTGGAATGTGCGAACATTAGCTGAAGCCCATTATAAATATTAAAAACTGGAAAACACGGCACCACTAAAGGAACACTGTGATGTTGCAGTAACTGACCCCAAATAAATGGAGACCTTCAAACTGCCTGAAAGAGAACACAAAATGTTCTTTAAAGGAAGCACAGGGAGATATAAGAGAACAGAGAGAAACAACAACCACATTGAAAATAAGACAACCAGGAAGACAGTACATGGAGCAAACAAGAATTTCAACAAAAAGATAGAAATCATTAAAAATAATAAAACAGAAGTACTGGAGTTGAAAAATGCAGTAAATCAAATGAAAAATACTATAGAGAGCTTCAACAACTGACTTGATGAAGCATGAGGAAGCATCTAAAAACTAGATCCTGGTTTTTCAAAATCATCAGGCAGGAGATAAAACAAAGCAAACAAAAATTTTTTTAAAAATTATGTAAATTAAGAGAAATCATTAAGTAAACTTATATATACATTATGAGAGTCTCAGAAATAGGAAACAGATAGAAAAAGAAGCTTACTTAAAAAAATAATGATTGAAACCTTCCAAATATTAGGAGAGATATAGTTATCCATATCCATGCAACTCAAAAGTCTTCAGATTCAAGCAAAAGATGTCTTCACCAAATGCATTATATTCAAGTTGTCAAAACTCAAAGACAAAGAGAAAATTGTGAAAGCAGGAACAGAAAAGTGACACATTTTATACAAAGAAAACCCAGGAGACTATCAGCAAATTCTAGAAGAAAGTTTGTAGGCTAGGAGACAAGGAAAGGATGAATTCAAAGAGCTTAAAGAACAACAAAAAAATCCTCCTTCCAAGCCATGATACTTTATCTGGCAAAGCTATCTTTTGGAAAGGAAGAAAAGCTTCTTTCCAAAGCAGACAAAAGCTGAGAGAGTTAATCATCACTATATCTGCCTTAGAAGAAATGCTATAGGGAGTCTCCAAACTGAAATGAAAGGATGCTAATTACCACAATGAAAACACGAAAATTCCCTAGTAAAGTAAATACACGAATTCAGAATACTCTAATTCTGTAATAGTGGTGTTCAAAAATCTTTTAAGTTTAGCTGAAATGTTAGAGAAATTAAAATAACTATAAAAACAATGTTTCATTAATATTCATACAATCTGAAAAAGATGTAAATTGTAACATCAAAAATACATAACATTAGAAAGAAAAGCAGAACCATAGGGTTCATGTGTGCATTTGAAGATAAGCTGTTTGCTTAAAATAAACTAACTATAAGATGTTTTCTCTAAGCCTGAGGAAAGCAACTAAGCCAAAATCCATAGAAAGTACATGAAAGATGAAGAGAAAGGAATCAAAAAGCACATGACTAGAGAAAATTATCAAACTATGCAGGAATACAGCAGGAGAAAAAAAAAGGAACAAAAGAACAACACTATAGACAAAGAATATATGTATTTCCTTGCCTACCAATGATTATTTTAAAAGAAATGTATTAAATTTTTCAAAAAAATATTCAATAGCTGAAAGCATAGAAAAATAAGATTCCTCTATAATCTGCTTAAAATAAACTAATTTTAGCTTTTAGACACACATTGAAAGTATATAAACAGAAAGAATTTATTGCATATAAATAGAAAAGAAAAGAATGATAGCTACACTTATTTCAAACAAAACAGATTTTCAATCAAAAACAGAAACAGGAAACAAAGAAGGTCATTATATAATGATAAGGAGGCCAATTAATCAGGAGAAGATAAAAATTCCAGGTATATATATGAAATCAACATCAAAATATCTAATTGATGAAACTATTTACAGAATTGAAAGGATAAATGTATAGCAATAAAAATAATTGTACGGAAATGCAATATTTCATGCAGTTATTGGCACAGCATACAGACAGGAAAACAATGAGAAAAAACTGGGCTTAGTCATTATAGCCCCAATAGATATATTCAGAACATTTCATTAGGAAGCAGCCGAATACACATTATTCTCAAGCACATACAAAGCATTCATGGGAAAATATCACATATTAGGCCACAGAATAAGTCAATACATTTAAAAAGATTGAAATCATAATCAAGTATCTTAACTAATGATATTATGCAGAATCAGAAATCAGTAATATGAAGAAATGAACTCATAAATATGGGGGTTTTAAACAACATTCTTCTGAAACACTAGCAAGCAAAGAAAAAATCAAAAGGAAAACGAAAACATGATACAAAAATGGAAATAGTACATATTAAAAGTTATGTGTGTTAGCCATATTTCCATTGCTATGACAAATACCTAAGATAATCAGCTTAAAAAGGGGAACGGCCTGTTCTGGCTCCCAGTGTGGGAGGTTCTAGTCCATGCTTAATTGGCTGTGTTGCTTTGGGGCCTGTGGTGAAGCAGCCTGTCATGGAGGGAGCACATGGTGAAGCAAGTTGCTCACCACATGGCAGCTGGAAAGCAAAGGAGTGTCCTCATCTGCTTCTCATCCCTGTGACCTAAACACCTGACAAGAACAACTTCAAGCAGGAAATATTTTAGCTCATAGTTTTAGAGATCTCAGTGCCTGGTTGACGGGCTCTTTTGCTCTGCGCCTGAGGTAAGGCAGAACATCATGGAGGAAGGATGTGGCAGAGGAAAGCTTCTCAGTTCATGGTGACCAGGAAGCAGAGAGTGAGAGAACAAAGAGACGTAAATGAGAGAGGAGACAGAGCAGGGACAAGAAATAACCTTCCAGCGCATGACCCCTGGGACCTACTTCCTTCAATCAGGTCCTATCTCCTGCAGTTCCCACTGCCTCCAGTTATTTATCTATGGACTAATCCACTGCTGAGGTCTGAGGCCTCCTGATCTAATCGATTCCCAAAGCCCTGCCTCTGAGTATCACTGCACTGCGGCCTAAGCCTGCAATAGTCAGTCTTTGGACAACCCTTCATATTCAAACCACAGCAGGGGGAAAGACAGGAAAGGGCCAGGGTCCCAAAATCCCCTTCAAGGACACATCTCCAGTGACCAGATGTCCTCTCATTAGGCCTAACTAATGGTTCCACCATTTTCCAGGAGTGCCACAGTCTGGAGACCAGTCTATTGAAATACATGGGCCCATGGGGGAATTTTGATATCCAAACTAGTGTGTATAGGATGAAGCAAAAAGCAGTTCTAAAAGGGATATTTATGATTAAAAAATAAAATAAAATAAACTACAATAAGAATAAAAAGCAACAACAAAGAAACAATGTCAAAGAGTACACCTTTAGGGCACTTGGTATAACTCAATGGTGGAACACTTGCCTAGATATGCCAGGCCCTGAGTTCAATCACAGGCACTGACAAAAAAATAAATGTCTCACTTTACACCTTAAAAACCAGAAAAAGAAGTGTACACTAAACCCAAAATTAGCAGCAGGAAGGCAATAACAGAAATCGAGCAGAAATAAATGCAATAGAAAATATGAATAGCTGGATCAAATGGTGGTTCCATTCCAAGATTTTTAAGGAATCTCCATACTGCTTTCCAGATTGGTTGCACCAGTTTGCAGTCCCACCAGCAATGTTTGAGTGTGCCTTTTTCACCACATCCTCGCCAGCACTTATTATTGCTGGTATTTTGGATAGCTGTCATTCTGACTGGGGTGAGATGAAATCTGAGGGTAGTTTTGATTTGCATTTCTCTAATGGCTAGAGATGTTGAACATTTCTTCATATATTTGTTTATTGAACGTATATCTTCTTCTGAGAGGTTTCTATTCAGCGCCTTAGCCCATTAATTGATTGGGTTGTTTGTTTTTTTGGTGTTAAGTTTTTTGAATTCTTTATATATTCTGGAGATCAGTCGTCTATCAGTGCGTGTGGCAAAAATTTGCTCCCAGAATGTAGGCTCTCCGTTCACCTCATTGATAGTTTCTTTTGCTGAGAAGAAACTTTTTAGTTTAAGTCCATCCCATTTATTGATTCTTGCTTTTATTTCTTGTGCTTTTGGAGTCTTGTTAAGGAATTCGGGGCCTAATCCCACGTGATGAAGATTTGGACCTACTTTCTCCTCAATTAGACGCAGGGTCTCTGGTCTAATTCCTAGGTCTTTGATCCACTTTGACTTGAGTTTTTTTCATGGTGAGATTCCACTCCTTGGCCTATACCCTAAAGATTTAAAAACAGCATACTACAATGACACAGCCACTTCAATGTTTATAGCAGCACAATTCACATTTGCAAAACTGTGGAAGCAACCCAGCTGCCCTTCAACAGATGAATGGATAAAGAAACTGTGGTACATATACACAATGGAATATTATTCAGCAATAAAAGAGAATAAAATTATGGCACTTGCAGGTAAATGGATGGAATTGGAGAACATTATGCTAAGTGAAGTAAGCCAATCCCAAAAAACCAAATGCCGAATGTTCTCTCTGATTAGTGGACACTGATACATAAGCGGGGAAAGGGGGAGTGGAGCATGGGAGAAATGGAGGAACTTTGGATGGGACAGGGGGAAGGTGGGGGAGGGAAGGGGGAATAGGTATAGTAAAGATGATTGATTGAGATCATCATCATTACCCTTGGTGCATGTATGAAGACACAAATGGTGTGACTCTATCTGGTTTGTAATCAGAGAAATGGAAAAATTGAACTCTGTATATTACTATGACTTGAAATGCATTTCAATAAATCAATTTAAAAAAAAGAAAATATGAACATAGTAGAAAACTTCAATGCATCAAAGAGTTGGTTATATCAAGTTAACTGCATAAAGAATAAAATTCATAATACCACCTGGGTAAGTGTAGAACAGAATTTGACAAAATTCAACACACTTTCATGATAAAACTTAAGCAAATTCATAGTAAAGGGAATTTAATTCAACATAATAAAGATCAGAATTGACAAGCCCACAGTTTTTATCATATGCAATATTGGTTGGGTCAAAGGAGGCTTGGATTGAAATTGCATTGAACTGAATATTTTGTTGAACATGTTGGAATCTGTGTTCACAAGAGATTTTGGCTTGTCCTTTTCATGTAATGTCTATGTCTTCTTTTGGTGTTAGACATAGGCATTGCATGAGAAGCTTGACTCCAGAGAATGAGTTGGACAGAGCTCTCTCTAATTCTATCTTCTCAAAAATATTGTAAAGATTTGGTTAAATTTTCTCCTTAGGTATTTGCTGGAATTTGCCATTAAACCTACCTAAGCCTGATGATATCTGTCTTGCTATGTTATTAACTACTTATTCATTGTTTTAAACAATCACTTGCCCTTTCAAGCTGTTTACTTCTTGATTTAGTTTTGGCAGATTATATATTTCAAGAAATAGATCCTTTTCATCTGAGTTATCTTATTCGTGGGCATAGAGTTCTTCATAGCTTTCTTTTATTGTTGCTTTGATGTTCCTAATCTTTGTGATAGTTCTCTTTTTTATTTCTCATGTTCATAATTTGTGTTTCCTAATTTCTTTCTTCATTATTCTGGAAATAGGCTTATCAATTTTGTTGATCTCCTGAAGCAGCCATTTATTAATTTTATTGACTTTTCAATTTTCTCCATTATTTCTTGTTTTTGATTGAGTGACTTTAAACATAAAATAGACTTCATGAAGTAATACTTTTATTCATAAAATGCACTGCTGAAAACATGAATAGTGAAGCCATAGCATGGAAAAAATATTCACAGTGTGTAAATTTGATAACTGACGCAAAGAATTTCACCCTATAAATATTAAAAGAGGACTCATTAAAAAATAAAGATAATATATTTTAATAAAACTTTCACAAAGAAAGATTGTACCCTAAACCAATAAAAGTTCTTGCTATTCTCACCATTCAGGAAATGCAAGTATTGCCCTCTATATGGGTGTATTGTATAGAATCTGCACAAATTTATGGATACTGTCAACTCTAAAAGTTTGCAGGGCATGGACTGACTGGAATTTCAACAGTTTTGGTAAGTGTGTAAAATTATAAAGCCACATTAGAAAATGATTAGCAGTTTCGTATACATATATATGCATACATATATATGTGTATATATACATACACACATGCACATATATATATCACAGATACATACCTATGTGATAACTTTTGACTGAGAAGTTATGCTATTAGAATATTTTCATGTAAAGATACATACAAGCATAATTTTCAATAGCTTTGTTCACGAGGGCCTACAGGGGGAGGTATCCCAAATATCCATCAATAGGAGAATTGATAAAATAGCATTGTGTATTTATACAACGGGAGACTATTCATCAATGAAGATAAATAGAACTGATGATAACTGAAATAACATAAGTGAAATAAATATCATGCTGAATAAAAGAATCTGGAAGCAAAAAACATATCTTGTGGATTTCTGAAACAGTATAATTAAATGTGTGCTGATACAAATCAGAAACCTAGTGTCTTCCATTATAATGAGACTAACTAGTAAACAAAATGAAGAAATTTTAGGATATTGAAAATGTTCTATTTTCATATTGTTTTCAAAACTAGTCAGTCTTATGTTTGCCCTTTCAGTGTATATATATCATATTTTAATGTAACAATAGTGGAAAACAAATAAATTACCCTGTCAGAAATGTGTCTAACAATATTGTCTTTCATTTATTTATTACACACTTATTTGCATATTGTATGTTACTTTGCACATATTTGTGAAATGTCTTTTGTATACCCTTTGGACGTGTAGACTCAGGTTGACAGAGAGCAAGTGGTGCATGATTTGGAGACGGGTGTATCCATAGATGTGTCTGGTTCTGCTACTTCTAGGAATGTTAAATTGGTCAAATTCCTTCTGAACTTCAGGGTATCATCTCCTCAGCTGGAACGCAGCATTTTTATAGGGTTGTAGTGAAAGAAAAGAACATATAGCATCCGAAAATTGTAGTTGCTCAATAACAATATATTTTTATTGAATGTGTACACATGTCTAGAAATTTACTAACAATATTACTTGTTTTATCTCAATCCCTACAATGTTCCTATGGGTTAGAAGTTATTTGCATTTCTCTAATGAATATATAAAATTTGAATACAGTTAAATAACTTACTAAGGTCACATAGTACCAAGTGGCAGAGCTTGTGTTTTGCTCTTGGTAGCTGGACTCCAGGCTGCTTTTTCAGCCTAACTCTTTCACTGCCTCTGATGATGATTATTGCTACCATCACCCATCCACTCTAACTTCCCCATTAATCTGATCTCCATGTCCTTAGGCAGTTAATAACCTTGTTTCTAATTTACCCTTTTCAGTTTAGGGGGCTTATAAGTCCAAGGACATTGTCCTTGTTGAATATCTCCAATGTTTAAAATCGCTGCTTCTGTCCTAAACTAAGGTAATGCCCATTGAGCTGTGCGGGACCATTCTCTCTGACGTGACCGCCCTTAAAACACATGGATATCTGCTTCAGCTGATTTTAGTCTTCTCTCATTCCTTGAATTGTGACCCACAGGGATTAACAGAGCACGTTACTTGCAGGGTTCTGAGACACTGAGCCAGCAGCCCAGGGCTGACAGCATCCAACATCTAGACTGTGTAGTTTGACTGTGGTCAATACTGATAGCAAACAGTGGCGCTTACCACACCCCAAATCCATAGTCATCTGTGCCCCTAGGTCTTAGGTGATATGCCCAAACTCATGCTGGTATATACCCTCTTCCCCTCCTTTCCCTGTCTCCTCCCCTGAGATAATATGTGAATTTTGCTTTAGAAATTCAATTATGGGTAGTATAAGTGATAATGAGAGGATTTGACTAATACAGCAAAATCAATTTTCTGTTTAAAGAGGAATGCTAAATATGCCCATAATAGTGGTGAGTTTCAATCAGTTTCTTTTGAACACTACAGAGCTAAGTAAAGATAGATAGTGTATGACCAAAGAGGCAGTCACCCCAGAGACAGCACTTAGGGCCACTCAAAATCTGCATGATCAAGAGCATTACTTCAATGGACTATTTTTAAAATTGAAGTTAATGCAAAAGAGTTATGGATGAACAAATATTAAAGTTTTAAATAAGACAGGATCATTTTGATGATCTCCATCAGGAAATATGTATAAAGCAGCTCTCCTATAACAATGAGCCCTGTCTGAATCTTGCTTAATTGAGATATATAGGTTTTAATGAATAATTGGAAAACAGAAACGGGAAATTCAGAGTGAAGGGATGGGCACATGGGAACAGGCAGTTTAGTGCTGATCACTGTCTGAGAGATGAAGTCCTGAAATGGAGAATTAAAGGGAGAAGTTGGAACCTCCGGGGTATTTCTGAGAAGAGCAGTTAGCATGTCTGAGAGGATGAGGACTAACCTTCTCTGTGAATGTAATTTCAAGGGGGTTGGTATTAACAACAACAACATAATCTAGAACATACAACTTAAAAGAAAAGGAAGCAATAAAAGCTTGAATTTGAGCTCTATTCTATCTCACTAATGGTAATGTCTGCTCTTATTTCAGTGCATTGCGGCAGGATTCCCATTAAAGACTATTTACAATGTGTTTGTATATAGTATGACCACAGTAAACTGGCAGGTACAATGCCATAGTTACATTTGTTTCATATACATGTATATGTGTACATATATATTAAAATGGTTAGAGCATTGCTTTTTTTCCCTTGCTTACTTATTTTCTTAGTCTCCCTCTAAACATAATTATCCATAAACCGACACGAATTTCTTCACAGCATTCCCAAGCTTTTCCCACTAGCCCCTCATGTGATGTAATCACCAGCATTCTCTTGTGCCATGGCCCACCGCCCACTTTTTCCCACCGGCTCTCAGGCTGTGAGTTTGGCATATCCCCTATCCCCACTCACCTTTCCTCTCTGTTTGATCCACTTTCCCTCGATTTTGTGTTTTGTCTCATTTTGGCTTAATGCATACACCAAGAGTGTTTGAAACCGTATGAAGTACATCCTTGGGTCTTTGTATGTGTTTTCTTTATTTCCCCCCATTTTGCTATTTTGATAGAGGACATAGTTTTGTAGGGAATAGATTTCCTTCTGTGTTGTCAGTCAGGACATTGCTCAGCCGACTTCCACTTGCAATGCTGCTGTCAGAAGACCTGTTCATCCCAGCACTTTGGGAGGCTGAGACCGGAGAACCACAAGTTCAAAGCCAGCCTCAGCAATAGCAAGGTGCTAAGCAACTGAGTGAACCCTGTCTCTACATAAAACATGAAATAAGGCTGGGGATGTGGCTCAGGGGTCGAGTACCCAAGTTCAAGCCCCAGTACCAAAAAAAAAAAAAAAAAAAAAAAAGACCTACTTATATGCATGTTAAACCTGATTTTCTTCCGTCCTCTCTGGGACATATTGAAGAATATCCATCTATTTGGTATTTTGAAATTTCATAGAAAAAATGTTTTAAATTCATTTTCTTCTTCACTTAGGAATCTTTTCAATTTGAGGACTTCACATTTTTTTTCTGTATTATGTGTGTAGTGAGTTGGTTCTATTTCTTCTTTGAGTTTTTGGGAATATTTGATAAAGTGACATTATTGTTTCTATCATACTCTCATTCATTTTTTGTTTCCTTTGGAGTTTTCTTTTCTCTGTGATATCATTTTATCTTGTATTTGATTTTCAACAAAGCCTTCTTAATATTTCAGATTATATCATCTTGTTCTTGAAGTCTCTACCACAGCACTATTAATAACAGTTTTAAGAACTTATTATTGTTCTCTGAGAGCTTCCATTAAAATAACACAGTATTTTTTTCCATGTATATGACAACTTCTTCCTTCACTCTGAAGATTTCTGTTCTGAGATGTTGTTTGTATACTTATCTTCCAGTTTGTGCATGGCTGGTGTCTGTTTATCTTAGTTGTTCTCTTATATCTTATTTCGTCCAGATCCAGTAAATATTTGTTCAGATTTATGTGTACCAGCTCCTCATAGTTCAGTCTGTTCTTCTCAAGTTTCTTCTCTTTGAAACTGAATAATTAATTTTGCCAATGACAACTTGCAAAGGGAGAGCTCACTCAATTTTTTCTTTTATAATAATTTTTCTTTGAAATGTATTTTTAACCATACTATTGATCAAAACTAATTTTTAAGCCCACATTTTTAGGTTCATATTTGATTTGATCCAATACTTGAGAACATTTTCCCTGTGCCTTCTATCTCTGTTTTATTGATAAGAAAAAATTTATCTTTGTATGCTCTTCATTCCTTTGAAAAAATTTCCTTTCTCTTCTCTCAATTTTTCCAATTTTTTTCCACTTGTATTTGATTTTTTTTCACTATGAAGTGTCTATTTTTTACTATAGCTTAACATTCAGGATTGTTCTCCAATCTCAGAATCCAGGTCTTTCTCCAACTCTCCAGGAAGGAAATGTTCTTTTGCTCTCAAAAATCCATTGGACGTTCATTAACTCATCTCAAGTGTCTTGTCTTTCTTGCTTCTTACAATTCCCTTTCATATTTTGGAGACATTTCTCTCCTCTATTGCCTTTTTGAGTTTATTTCCCCAGTGTACCTTATGGTTTTCTAATTTTCCTCTGATTGTTAAATCAGAGAAAAAAACTTTTTTCTAAATGATGTGTCTGTATGTAGATTTTAATTCTTGCCTTATGTTTTATATTTCTTCCTAATTATTTCAAACATATTAATGTATTAACACTTGTATTTTATAATTTTAAGTCCTTAATGTGCTAATTATCTTGTTTCGTGAATTTCTGCATTTTTAACATTTTGATGATTTTGTTTCATAAAATCATTCGCAATTACAATTGCGCCCCAGTTTTAACAGAGTTATTTTATATGTAAACTCCTCTGAGCACTACGTTGTAAATCAGTTCTTCTAAAGCAGTGCCATCTTCTGCTTCCCCAGGCTTCTCTTAAGGTTTTCAAAGGTACTGGATTACTTTCAATTTTTGAAGCCAGGGTTTTTGCACTTTGCTTAATGCAGTTAATGTGCACTTTAACCCTGCACTTATTTGTGGTGCTGGACTGAAACTGTCACTGCTTGTTGACATTATTTTTGAATAAAAAGCAGGATTTTCTGTCTTCTGTATATACTGAAATCTCCTAAAGGCCTATATCTGTATGTAAATTTTCCATGGATTATTATAGAATTTCCATGGATTCCTTCATTGGATCATCTATTGTTAATTCCTGGCATCTAGAACTTCTTTCTGGAAATCAGCTCAATTTACAATTGCTCATCTTGCTCAATTTATAATTATTTCTATTTTTAGTATTTACATTTGTTAGTAGCCACTCCTACAAGTTAGTGTGACATGCTCGAGGTTGTCCCTATTATTCCAGGTCATGTTAAAGTCCCTTGACTTCCACAGAACTTTCCTGTAGCCAGAACTCTCATAGCTCCTTCCTTCTTTGGAACGCCCATTTATTCTCACGTCCCATGTGGCTGCACATCTGGCCACATGTTGTTCCCAAGAGAATTGTACATATGTGGCTTTTTTCCCCTCTTTGCTACGAACGATGTAGAACTTTTTAAAAAATATATGCCTGAATCCTATATCCATAGTGACAATGGGCTAATCTCATGGTAGGAGACTTAGTTTTCTACTTCAGGAAGTCAGAAAAGGCCGTGGAATTCTAAACTGAAAGCAGATTCCACATCAGAGACTAAATCTTCCTCATACAGGGCCTTCATCTGCACCAAGCTTTTGAGCAAGATTTCATCTGATGACTTCTCATAAGATGTGCGTAAGCCCCAGGAAGTACAGGTCCAAGGTTATAAAGCTGAAACACAGTCAAGTCGAGGAATATTATTTCTTCTGCTTAACATACAATGTGTGCCACTATTTCATGGTTCTGTGCTATTTCCTTGCTTATAAACTGGGGCTCCTGCGAAAATCAAAGAAGACAATATGGGAGCAGTTTGCATGTAAACTGTAGAGTTCCTCCTACCTGAGAAAACAGATGATAATGATCCTGCAGAGTCACAAAGCCCCATCTTAACAGAGAGAAATTGAGTCTTTTACAATCTATTGCTAAAGCAACAACCAAATATTAACTTTGTGCTATGGTTTGGAGTCCTCCAAAAGTTCCTATTACTGCAGGCATATCCAGAGGTGAAATGAATATATTATGAGAGCTGTAACCTACTCAGTCCATCCTAGTTTGAATGAACTGACTGGGTGGTAACTGTAGGCAGATGGGCATGGCTGAAAAAGGTGGGCACGGGGACTTGATCTGGAAGGGCACATCTTCCCTGTGACCCCCTCCCCTCCCTCTTTTCTGACCCCGCCCTGAGATGAACAGCTTTTCACTTCTGGGCTCATCCTTTATGATGCACTACTTCACTGGGTCCCACAGCAATAGTCGGTCGGTGTTCTAGCACTGAGATCTCTAAAGTTGTGAGCCCCAAATAAACTGTCCTTTTTCTAAATTGTTCCTGTTGGATATTTTGGTTCAGTAGTAAAAAAAAAAAAAGCTGAGACCACCTTAATTAATTAGCATAGTGAGTATCATGATCAACTCATTCTATAAGATTTTTATAGATGGTTGAAAGATTCGGAACAGCTGGGTCTGAGGTAAACTCTCCATCTCTCTTAGTTCTTCCACATAGAATTTGTCTTATTCATCAAACAGGAGAAAAAAATACCATGATCATTTCCAACCTTAGCTCTTTTATTTCTCTGACTAGGAGTGCATCCTGTCCTATCAGTCTTGGTACTATGGGATTTTAGCTCTGGGCTTCTTTTGCCAGGATTATTCTTCTAGTTGGGTCTCTACTGCAGCAATGTATGAGGGAACAGAGGCTATTAGCCAGCTCATTCTAGGCAGAAATATCTGTACTACACTTGGCTGCAATAGATATCTCTATAAGCCTTTTATTGTTGCAAAAGCAGAAAACCATTTCAAATTGAAGTGCAATTACAGCCAATGTACTTCAAAAAAAGTGTATTTACATGTAGGCTAATTAAAGAAATCTTTGCAGAATTCAACATTACAGATGGTACACTAAGAAAAATGTATATTGGGTATATCTCTCCTCAACGCTAAATTCTACAATAAATACAACTTCATTTATAGAATTCTCTCAAGTTGTTATGGCAACTAAAAGTTAGGGTCAGGCAGAGAGTGTATTCTTACCATTGTTCCTTCAGCCTAGAGAAATTGAGCTTTAACATCTGATATGAGCTTTGAACGGTGTTGAAAGGGAAGGAGTTTACTTGGTGTCCACAATTTTATCCGCAAATACTCTCTTTTCTGAGAAATTTTATTGTGCCTTAAACCTTCAACCATTTTCCATTTGAGCTCACTCTGCAAACAGAATGCAACATGAAGTAATTCACACTTATTTGCACAAGCCAAAGTCATTTCCGCTATATCAGTGAACTTTTATTTGTTTAGCTACTTATTTAGGTGATCTTGGAGGAATTAATTCAAGCCTTGTTTAATGATCTTAGGGGAATGCCTCAGAGCAGTTTCAACATCTTAAAAATGGGTCTGAGAAAACATGTGTCCTTAAATGATGACTATCATAATAGAAACACATAATATAAGACAATGTTATTAGAAAGTAATAAACTACCATGGGGTTATTTTCATGTGCATTTTAAATCTTTTTTTCATATGTTCATTCATTCATAAAATATAGTGTTTGTCCTCAGGAATTCAGGGCCTAGTCAAAAGAAATCAGCCTTATTATCAAAGCAGGCACAGAGTACTATAGCCATTCATAGAGAAGCTGATCTCCTTCTTGAACAAAGAGGAGGCATTTGAGCTTGCCTGTGGACCCCAGGCCCTTGTCCTGGCTCCAGCTATGGTTCCAGCTGTGCTTTAGGTTGAGCACATGGGACCTTGCTGTGGCTAGCTCAGTACCTCCTCACTTCCAGCCCAGCATAAGTTTCAACATCTTTCTGTCCCTGAATGTCTGTGGCACCACAACATGGGGAGTGGGCACAATCACACACAAACACACAAACAGCAGAGCCAGCAGTGCAGGAGTTAATACATCTGGGCATTTCTCCTCCAGCAGCTATCAAGAACAGGGGGATGCCATGGCCATCCTTGTCTGACCTTCCCTGAATTCTGCTTCTTGCTCTCAAATAAATTACATTGCCCAGTCTCTATCTACAGAGAGAATCTGGGCTAAGGCCAGTGGTCCTAGAAGCAGACCTAGAAAGCCAGTCCCCAGGAGGTTCCTCTACCTGATTCACTATCAGTGAAATGATAATAGGATCTCATCTTTGTTAACAAGTGGTGTGGTAATAGCTCCACCTACACAGTTCAGCCTTGCAATTATTAAAACTCCCCTTTGAGGCAGAACTGAGATGAGCTTCATGAGGAAGGACATCATTGTGTTGTGTTGCAGTCCTGTTCTTTGCATTCTGTAAAGCAATGGTAATCATCAGGCATCAAGGCTGTCCAGCTTTGGTGCACCTCCTTGGAAGACCTGCAAAGTGAAAAAACAAACAAACAAACAAAAAGGCTTAGGTTAGAAAAAATCATCTCCTTCCACTTTGCAAAACCACAGATCCTAAAAGGAACTTTTAAACATTGTTTTCATGTAAAGAGATTTGCCTGAGCTGGAGCTGCAGGACAAAGTTGATCTAACTTCTACCTGACCATGATGGAGCCATTTTTGAACTGCTTAGCTAGCCACTGATCTGGGAATGACCAGCGAAAGGGAAGCCTGTTCTATTGATGACTGAGAAATCTATGCAACATAGAAAAAAGAGGACAGAAGAAAGAGAGTGGATGGGAGAAAGGAAGGCTGGCTGGGGTATTTGTGTGAACTCATGGTGGATGGATATTCACATGGCAGGTCTCAGGGCATCACCTCTCCATCACCGATGGCAAGCATGTGGAGTGCTCTCTAGCAGAATGGAGGAACTCAGGACCTCAACGGCCAAAGTAACCTTCCCTTCTATCACTTTAGTTGCCAAGGTGTGGGCAGCCTGCTGTTCCTTCCCACAGCCCTAGAACCTTCTGGGTTGGATAGGAGCCTGGGTTTCCACCAGCAGACGACAAAGGCATCATTGAATCTGGAGCTGTGCATTACTGTCAGTCACTTCAGGGTTCTCGTGCCAGTACAATACCTGGCTTGGCATATGTAATACCAAACAGGTAACAGAAAATGATCCCTCTGAGGAGCTGGGTCACCACTCTGCAGGAGGACAGGAGGCACTGTCTGCAACCAGGGATGCTGCACATATATTGGAGGATGGACAATGGTGGCAAGAGCAGGGCAGTTAGGTTATTAGCGCCATCAAGAAGGAAGGTGCTGGTCAACCATCAATGAAGCAGCTCCAAAAGCTGCAGTTCCAGCACAAAATGAAGGAATTATAAAATGGGTTATAACAGAGAGGTAAAGAATTTCAATTATAGCCTTCATTGGTTGAGACTGCAGTTATTTTTATTAACCTGCCTCTATTAGGTCTTTTTACACATTAGGAACTGTCACCCCTTGACGACTGGGTGATTTCTGAAACTAAAAGTAGGGCACACAGGAACAACATGAGGCAGACTACATTAGATGACTCTTAGGCACAGTCCCAGATGCCCATGTTGGTCTCCCCGTCCTGCTGTCCATGGCTACAGCAAATGGCTGAGAGCTACATGGCACGGACACTGTTATAACTCAAGGTCATACTTCATGTCTTTTCCTGATATCCAGGACATCACCACAGCATTCATTCGATGCATAGCCCAGGAGTTGCTAATGTTCCCAGAGGCAACCCTCACTCATGGGGCACTGTGGGGTGGTCCATAAACTTTCCTCTCTCCTGTTATTCCCTTGCATGCAAACTGGGGAAGAATTGCACATTACTCAGAAGGTGTTGTTACTCTCAAGACTTGGTTATAATGTTACCATCATACCTAAACTGTCCTCTTAGTGGACTCCCTTTCCATATTGAGATCTGTGAATGTGAATACTCATCCACCACAGATTTGCACAGATGAGCACAGTTACCCTTCTTTTTGCCCTCCCTTCCTCCTGTATTATTTTCTCTCTGTTCCAAAGCTTTATTTAGCTCCTAGTCACCAGGAGAAATGCTGGTTCTAACACCCTCCCTTGGAGGAGTGCAGGGGGTGCCTTCATTTCCTGAACGTGCAAAGTGCGGCTGAAGTTTCTCATAAAATGTCTTTATAAAATCGCATTAGATAACACAGGTGTATTAGGAGAGACAGGTGGACATGTTCTGCCTTGTCCCTTTTGTGTCTGTGAGTTATGACAGTATCCAGCAGGTTCAGAAGGGTGATATTTCACCTGAGGGTTCTGGATCAGAGGTTGTTAGTGATACGTCTCCATAACAAAGACAAATAACTCAATGGAGTTTGCATTCTTATTAAATTGCAATCAGTTTAAGAGAATAAACTTAATTAGCAAAATAAATTAACAGCAAAAATTTAACCTGTTGGCCTCAAACATTTCTTCAATTTTAATATGGAGTTAGAGGCCTCTTTACAACAATGCACTGAACTGAGATTAGCCAGCCTTTCATTAAATTTCATTTGCGTTAAGGTTTTTCTTTTTTTCTTCTTCTTCTCCTCCTCCTCCTCCTCCTCCCCCTCCTCCTCCTCCTCCTCCTTCTTCTTCTTCTTCTTCTTCTTCCTTTTTGGTTTGCTTGTTTTCAGTCATTTGTATTTAAATATAGGGGAGACTTCTAAAAAATGTGTTTATGGATTTAAATTGGTTCAAATAAATATGTGGTTCTGTATTGATAGGTTCCAAAACTAACATGTCATTGTGCTACTTACCTGTAAGTTCAATTGATAATAAAGATAATAACATCACATTGGGAAATGGTCAAAATTTCAACAGGACTCATTTACTAGAACAACATATTAATACTTTAAAATATAAAAATAACAACATTATAGTTTCATCTGTGCATGAACTATCAAGAAAAAAGTGTTTTATCTTCTTCTCTAAAAAACCTGAAGAGACAGCTTTGTTCAAACTCCCTGAAACCTACGCTCTTTCCTCTGTTCATATGTTCTGGAGGAAGGGGTTCAGAGCTCTCATCTCTCATATTTGTTTAGCCATTCAACAGAAGCAGCCCGCATGTTCTTTAATCTCTATTGTGCGAAGGCATGGGTTAGTGCAAGAAAATGTTTTAAAAAAATGAATTAAGAGAACTTCTTGTCATGCACAACCTAGTCGATTAAACAAATATATAATAAAAATTTATATTAAAAATATGTATGTAAATGATGATGTGAGATGTTGCTTGGAGATGATGCTAAGCTTTCACAAGAACTTTGCTGTCACATATGGGAAGAAATTATTGGGCTCATAAGTGAATGGAGGGAGGATGACGGGTTAGACAGAAAATAAAAACACACAAATGCCCTTATACCTTTGAGATGCTATAGTTTTAGTTTGTGTCAGGAACCAATGATTGCTAAAATAGTACAAACCATGTGCTTTACTTATTTCTGAAAATAATAGAAGCCCTTGAAAATGTCAAACATGAAAATTGCTTAATCAGATTTTCAGCTTAGTAATAGAACTCTGCCATCAGTATGCTTAATGGATTCCAGAATGTGGCCACTAAAGAGGAGAACAGCTACAGGATATCACGATCACCTCAACAAGTGGGAATTGTGAGCTCAGACCTGGGCATGGAGTGGATATAAGGTAGTTAGGAATTATATTAAATAAAATACTATTAGAGGTCACTTACTGATTTTTTTTTTTTTTTTTGCTACCAAAGATTGAACTCAGAGGCACTCGACCACTGAGCCACATCCCCAGCCCTATTTTGTGTTTTATGTAGAGACAGGGTCTCACTGAGTTGCTTAGCGCCTCGCCGTTGCTGAGGCTGGCTTTGAACTCGCGATTCTCCTGTCTCAGCCTCCCAAAGTGCTGGGATTAAAGGCATGCACCACCATGCCCAGCTCTCACTTACTGATTTTTAAGGGGGTTATATGAAAGAAGTCTGATGGAACATCCATATTTCTGAGAGTGTTAATGGGAGAATAGGAATCAAAATAGATAACAAGAAAGAAACATAAGTTAAGGGAATGCAAAATGGATTTTGAACACACTAATGGAGACAGGCCTGAAGGTCTATCTCCTGGTAGGGTGTCTAGGAAATGCTGAGATAAAGATATCTAAAGATAGAGTTTAGAGTGGATTCAAGGTATGTGACCTGTTTGTGCAGATAATACCTTCATGACAATGTTAGACATGTGGGCATAGGTGAGCTCTCTGTGCACCTGATCTTTTCCTGGGAAACTGTTTAAAAAGGTAGGTAAAGGGAGAGTGCACAGGGAAGTCAGAGAGGCCATAGTTGTAGAATAGAGGAAACAGAACCTCTTCACCACCCTCCTAAATCTTTGCTGTGAGATTCACTCTCTTTCATTAGCATCCAACAATAATTGCACGTCAATACAGATTTTTATACTGAATTTTAACCTTGAAGTATAATTGCTTATTGCATGTCTTATCTACTTTACCAGTCAATAATCCAAGGGGCAAAGATGAGGTAAGATAGGTGATAACTTCCCTTTCAGTGCTTTAAAACATTTCCCACATTTATTTATAATTGTTCATACTCACTAAATATACTTCGATTCACATAAAATTGATTAATTTACTTTAACATATCATAAAAGAAAACTAGTCCCAATTTAAGTACAAAGGCCACACGCTACATGGAGGTGCTAAGTGACTTTCAAGGTTAATGTTGGGATGGATATTTGAACAAAATCATAAATTGAGCTTGTAGGAGCAGGAAAGTATGGCCACACTGCAAGAACTGGGGACTGGGAACGTGCGCACCAGGGTACACAAGAAAGTGGAGACAAAAAGCTGAGCATAGTGGTGTACACCTGTAATCCCAGTAGCTCAGGAGGCTGAGATGGGAGGATTGCAAGTTCAATGCCAGCCTCAGCAACTTAGCGAGGCTCTAAGCAACTTAGCAAGACCCTGTCCCGAAATTTAAAAAAGTAGAAAGGGCTGGGGATATGGTTCAGTGGTTAAAGAAAGAAAGAGAGGAGACAAACAGAAGGCATGGCAAAATGTCCCTTAGAAAGTTCTACATGTGGTGGTTAAGAATGAGGAAACACCTGAGAGTGAAAAGAAGAGCCTTCTCCACTGAGCATTCCACTATGAGGTCCAAATTATATGCACCAGGAAATCAAGGGAAAGATGGACAACTGTTAACAAAATCCCCATGAATTATTGTGCATGCATGTATGGGTGAGTGATGGAAACTCAGATCTGAACTATGCAGAAGGCTTTTGCATTCACTGTATTTTTATCTACACAACACTCAGACTTTTTCTTATTCTCATCTAAGGAAGGATTACATTGAAGTGCAGAGAGGAAGTCATTTGCCCCAAATCAGTTATCTGCTAAATTTAAGATTTAGATAAACATCAATATCATGGTATAAAAACAGCCCTCTGAAAAGTGTGTCATACCACAGTGGTTGAAGAAGCAGGAAGCTGACTGTGAAGCCTTTGCTATTACACCTTTGAGACCTCTGTGCATGGCCATCTCCTACCAATCTGCAGGGAGAGTGTCCCTGGAAGGACACCACCTGTCCAGGGAGTGAGCTGATAAGGGCAGTTGGATGGCTGACAGCTGTCGTGAGCCATAGCTCTTGCTGTCTTGACTGGCATTGTAGGTGGAGGGTGAAGACTGGTGCATTGGATGCCACATACTCATTGCTGGGCCAGCTTAGCGCACAGTCCCAAACTCTGAATCTGTTTGAAAGGACCCCCTTATGGTTCACATGCCTGCTCCACAGCTCTGCCCTGTGGAGGACACATGCTGGCAAAAATCAATTGTTCCTTTATTGTCAGTGACGCTGATGTCAAGTTTTCCCAGTCTGTCTCGTTCAGATGTTTCCCTGCTGTTCTGAGGACTGTCCAGTTTTAGAGTCAGAAAGAACTTAAACAATTACATCATCAAATTCTCTCACCAGTAGGGAAACTAAGAGCCAGAACTGTTTCATGAGCCATGTGGCCACACATGCTGTTAATGAAGAAGCCATAGTGGTATTTTAAAAGTATTCATGTTTGAAACAACTTCAAGTGAAATCTAGAAAAACACCTTTCTAAAAACTAACTTTTTTTCATACAAACAATTTTCTGAAGGATGATCATTAACACTATCTCAATTTCATATAATACACTTTATTAAACATGTACCATGTTGTCAACTCTCCTCATCACTGGAGATTCATAGATAAAATGTTTTCACCGATGATGAAAGCCCATGAAGAAACCAACAGCCCATGTAAGGGGTGGCACAGACAAACACATACACTTTATGAAACTCCACAGAACTACAGGATGAGAAACAGAGCACATAATCTTCAAAACTTATACTTGGATTAAACATTTTGAATTCAAATAGAATTATACCTAAAAGATTAAACATATTTCTAGCCATTACGATGTAATATTTCTGGCTATCAAAACTGAGTCACCTTAAAAATAATGAGATAAATTTTATGAGAAATCTTATGAAAATTCAATTCCCATTCCATCTAATAGAAAAAATTCAAATTACTTGCTCAAAATTCATGTAATAAGCATTTTGTGTGTCAAACACTTGTAGGAGTCAATGACATCACTTCAATAAAAAAGCTATAATGAACGAACCTGTTATAATTTAGATCTGAGGCATCCAGCAAAGGCTCCTGTACTGAGAGGGTAGATCCCCAATGCAGCAATGTCCAGAGGTGGGGCTTTTAGGCAAAGACTGTATCAGTGAATTAATCCATGTGATGAAATAATAACTTGAGTAGATTAGTAGGAGGAGGAGTCTCATAGGAGGAAGTAGGTTACCGGGAGTGTCTTGGGTTTATCTTCTCTCCAGCCCCTGTCACTTCCTTTCACCAGCTTTCTCTCACTCTCTGGTTCCCAGCACAAGTTGAGCAGCTTTCCTTCTTTATGCTCTTCCACCATGAGGTTCCAAGTGGCCTCAGACCCAAAGCAATTGAGCTAGCCAGCCGACAACCGACTGAAAGCTCTGAAAACTGTGAGCCAGAACAAACCAGTCACCCTCTAAGCTGTTTTTTTCTTTAATTTTATTTATCTATTTATTCTACTTAGGTCTACATGATAGCAGAATGCATTTTGATTCACTTTCCACAGATGGAGCACAGCTTTTCATTTCTCTAGTTGTATGTGATGCAGAATCACAACATACATGCAGTCATACATTAAGCTAGCACTGTGATGTCCATCATATTCCACCATCTTTACTGTCCCCATGCTCCCTCCCCTCTCCCACCTCTGTGTCCAAAGTTCCTCCATTCTTCCTGTGTCTTCCCCCACATTATGGATCAGCATCCACTTATCAAAGAGAACATTCAGCATTTGGTTTTTTGGAATTGGCTTACTTCACTTAGCATGATATTCTCCAACTCCATCCATTTACCTGCAAATGCCATAATTTTATTCTCTTTTATTGCTGAGTAATATTCCATTGTTTATATATACCACAGTTTCTTTATCCATTCATCTAAGTTAGTTTTATCAGATATTTTGTTCACAGCAATGACAAGCTGACTAACACAGGACCCAAAAGGCTCTGTTTGCACAGGCAAAGAGGAAGAAAGAGGTTTATCCATATTTTGTTCTGTCTGGGCTACCAGTCTCTATGGAACATAAAGCACATGGTGACAGGAAGGTGGATCATGTGATTTTTCCATTTAACAGAAACTGTGAACATCTGCACTTCTAAATAAAGATGAAATCAGACAACTGCTCCTTAAAAATTAAAATGATAACACTGGAATTTAGAATAACAAAAGTTGTTTTGAAACATTTATTGAGGGTTAGGAAAGCATTTTTGCAATAAGAAAAAAAAATTCTTATTGAGTTAGAAGACTTTAATCAGATTGTGATTCTGTTAATTTCTTGAGTCCTTTCCTGAGTGCAATAAAGGATAACCATTCATTTGTACTGGTTGAGGATTGTTTTTTTTTAACTTTACAAACCTTTTTAGAATACATTTAAATAGCTTCTGATATGTGATAATTAAAGCTAAATTTTTCATAAAGACATATCCTATATTTTTTGAAATACAAATACTCATTAAGATATTATGAGTCTGTTTTTCAAAAGTCCATCATTCCCAACACAACCCTCTACTCACTCATCTCGGATATCTTTATTTGACTAGTTGACTGAGGATATGGATGTCAGGAAATATTTCCTTATTATCATTTTATAGGGGCAATATTTTAGGTTTCTTCTCTGTTTTTCTTATTCTTTATCTTATCCTGCATAGTTTAATTTCAAAATGGTGAACTACAATCAAGTCACAGTTTTCATGCTTCTGTTTCATTATTTATCTTTTTATTATTTTGGTAAGAACGCAATCTGAAACTACCCTCTTACTTTTTAAAAATTAACCATATAATAAAAAATTTAAAAATTAAGTATGTGGTATATTGTTGTTAGCTACAGGTACCATGTGGTACAGCAGATCTCTAGAACTTATTCATCTTACAAAACTAATACTCCATACCTCTTGGACAGCAATTCCCCCTTTTCGTCTCCCCCCCACTCCTGGCAGGTGCCTCTACTCTCTACTTCTGTGAGTTTGATGGCTTTTATGGAAGTAGTATTTGTCCTTCTGTGACTGGCTTACTTTACGTGGCCTCCTGTTCATCAATGAAGGTTCGTCCTTGCTGTCATAAAGGTCACGATCCTTCTTTACTAAGGCTGACCAGTATTTCATGGCAGGTGCGTTTCACACTTCCCTTGGGTACTAATTCACCGACAGACATGGAGGTTGTTTCCCTATGTTGACTATTATGAGTAATTTTTCAATGGACATGAGAATACAAATATCACTTCCAGGTCTTCATTTCCATTATTTTAGATAAATATTCAGAAGTAGGATTGTTGGGTTATATGTAGATTGTCTTTGGTTTTCTGGGGAAACGTCACACTATTTTTCCATAATGATTTCACCATTTTGCATTCCTATCAACAGTGTACAAGAGATGCGATTTCTTTGCCTTGTTTCTAACACTTATTTATTTTTTTAATAATAGTCATACTAAAAGATGTAAGAATATATTTCATTGTGGTTTGGATCTACATTTTCCTGATGATGTCGATCATCTTTTAATAGAGCTATTGGCTGTTTGTGTGTCATTTTTGGAGAAATAAATACCTACTCAAATCCTTTGCCAATTTTTTTTGTGGGGGAGTAGGGTGCCAAGGATTGAACCCACTGAGCCACATCCCCAGCCCTATTTTATATTTTATTTAGATACAGGGTCTCACTGAGTTGCTTAGCTCCTCGCCTTTGCTGAGGCTGACTTGAACTCTCCATTCTCCTGTCTCAGCCTTGCCATCTGTTGGGACTGCAGAAGTGCAACACTGCACCTGGCCCTTTACCAATTTTTGGTGAGGTATTTTTTCTTTTAGTATTGTTGTAGGAGTTTTTTATATATTTTAGGTATTAATCTTTTAGCAGGTATACCATTTGGAATGAGTGCGTGCATCTGGGGGAAATAAAATAACTCCTAACCCTAGTGTACATTTATAATTATTTGTAAGCAGGTACCTTTCGCTTTCTGAGACTGTACGTGATTTCATGTACTCATACATTTGATACATTTACTGGATATCAACAACAGGTTCTGTCACTCTGACAGACACTATGGCATTCAACCACATGTGGCATGGAAGGTGTAATCCAAACTCCAACTCTTCTCTACCTACAAAGCCATGTTGATGGTTTAACAGGTAACTGTAATTAAAAATAGATTGAACTCAGTAGAATTCATAAAATGAGTCTATTTATGTAATGCACACACACACAAATCTTTTTTGTTGTTGTTGTTAGTACTGAGGATTATACCCAGGGGCATTTTACCACTAAACTACATCCTCAATCCTTTTTAATTTTTTATTTTGAGACAGGTTCTTTCTAATTTGCTGAGGTGGGTCTCCAACTTGGAATGATCCTGCCTTAGTCTCCTGAGTCGCTGGAATTAGGTGTCACCGCACCAGGCTATGTATTGTTTGGTTACTATGTTAATCATACAGGTCACACACACATTGTTGTATATAATCCATTTGGTCATGCACAAGAGTTAAGCATCCCTTCTCTCTTTTGAAACACAGGAAATTCCTCAATGAAAGATTTTAGGAGTATCCCAAGGGTAACACACTACAGTAAGTGGTGCAACCCAGTTGAAATTCAAGGACCCTGAATTCCAGAGCGAGAGCCTGGCCTCGCGCCATGCCAAGTTTCTGATTCAGCATCACAAAATGAATGCATGTGCACTGTCTTCGTGAACATTCCCGAGGTGGAAGTGAGATTCTGGAAAGTAACGTTAAGTATTGATGTAGTTCGGTCGTCTCGGTGGGCTACAGGAATGAGCAAATCTTCCAGAGAAGACTCACTTGATAGTGAGACGTCTAAACAATAATTTAAGCCATGGCTTGGTCATACAGATTCAGAGGGCATGAATCAAAAAGTACTTAGTTTAACAGAAAAGGGAAAAGAAAGCTCACTGAGGCATGCGTTTCTTTTGAGTTCGTACTTGTTTTGCTTTCCCAGTGACACAGAATTTTTCTTTTGCATTCACTATTGACTTCTAGTATGGTTAAATCTATTTAATTTGTATCTTTTGTCATAGTAACAATTTCTTCCTATTTATTTGTGATTATTTTTTCTTCTTTTATCTTCTTAAGAATTTAAGATGTATTTGTAACCATCTAAAAATATTGTAGAGAAAAAAATGTGACTCTTGATTGGGAAAGGAATAGACCATCAGCTATGGTTATAGCTTTTGTTTTTGCTATGCTAGAAATCAACCAAAACATTGGACCATATTTAAAGGATTGATTTAGTGTTTCTATTTGTAGAATAAAACTCAGATACATAAATTAAAACTAAAAATATAGTTTTCCATCATGGAAATCATGTTTGTGTGTCCCTTGTGGAAATAATACATTTTGCTTGCTTCAAGGGAAAGAATACTAGATGGTTATGTAAATACAATCACACTTGACCTGAATATGCCTGCAAAATAGAATAATGAACAGGAAATTTCTTAATGATAAATTGGTTATTGCAGGATGTTATTTGTGACCCTTACACACCTTCACCTACCTTGTCCTGAACAACATATTATGGTATTGTCCTCTATAAGGAAGATGAACTAATGACCACATATAGATATGTCTGAGAGCTTAAACCAATGCCTTATGAAGAAAGCTTCTGAGATTTACAGGAAGAACTTTACCCTAAGAGAAGATAGGTTCTAGATAAATAGACTTAGTAGCAGGAGTTTTGAGTAAAATTATTAAAAAATTTATTATAGATTTTTTCTAGCTCAAGATTTTTTTCTTGTAGCTACCAAGAAAGATAAAGATTCAAATAAAAATAATAGTAAAGAGGAGCTGAGGATGTAGCTCAGTTTTAGAGCACTCACCTAGCATGAACGAGGCCCTCAACTCAATGCCAGCACAACATACACAAAAAATCATAGAAAAGTGGAAAATATTTGCACAGCATTTTTGAAAATAATTATATAAAGACATATGCATTTTGACAAAACATTAAAATTGTTAAAATGAGCAAAAGATATGGGCAGAGAAGCAAGTAGAATTCTCATGCAAGTGAAAATAAAGAATAAATTGATATAAAATATTTTTAGTGTAGAATTTGGAAAGCTTTTCAAATTGATATTTGAGTAAATTATTATACTTTGACTTATTCTGTAACTATTATTTACAGTTTGCTGATTATGCACCAGGTATATCCTAAGAAGAAATATCATACAACCAATAACAACACTATTTTTAAAGAACTACCAGAAATAAGGTAAAATATCCACAGAGAAATTGTTAAAATAATCTATAGTACTTATTTGAATTTTCTATTTGTAATTATCTGTATAAAATACTTCAAATGCATTTTTTAGTTACTCAAACATGCAGCTGAAACTTATTAATGGACTTGCTCAGAGTCACACATGCAGAATGTTATGGAGCAGGAGTAAAACTCCTATTTGTCTAACTTGAAAGTACACATTTTTAGAAAAGGCAACACTTCTATATGTCCAACAATTCCAGATGAGTAATTTTTGCTTTTTAAATTCTGCTTTTATATGGTGAATATGAACAGATATTACAGTCATGAATTAAAAAAAAAAAACAGCAAAATCCTAAATAGTTATGAGTTAAAAAATAGGAAAGAATGGAAGTAGAGAAGGAGGTCTGTTTCCCCATCTCTTGCTTAGAGGTACTCTGAATTCAATCCTGGAGAAGAAAGAGGCAAAGGTCCCCGAGACTCAGAGAGGGTCTCTGCCAAGGACTGTACCACCCAGACTTGCTGGGATATAGGAAGGAGAAGTTGACCATGCAGCAGAGAATTCAAATACAAGGGCAGAGCTTTGAATCTCCAACATATGGAAATAAACAAGACAGAATAGTGGACTTCCCTTTCTCCTTCTCACTTATGTTCCACTTTATGGACTTTTGCCTTACATAATTGAGATGTTTTGGACTGTGCTAAAATCCCTAAACTTCTGCAGTCAGAGGAAGATAGGGCAGGTGAGCAGGCAGGTGGAAGCAGGCATTTGTTCAGTGATGCTCTTTTCAGTAACTGCGCCAGTACCTTTCAGAAGCATCACTTAGAATACATGTTATAATAAACACTTCTACATGCTAGAAAAGTCAGCTCCAATGGTTAATGGATGGCCCACTCTGATATAAGCCAGTACTATGACTCCACACCCCAACTTGTTTTTCCTGAAATCCACCTGCTTTAATGGAACTTCTTTGCCTTCTTGCTTCCTCTCATTCTGCCAGAGAAATGTTAATCTCTACCTTTATTATTAGTTCTCATATGCCCTGGCTATATAAAAATATGATACTGCAATACTTGCTCACATGTTTACTCCATATAATAAGCTGCTTAAACTCTACTCCTCCAAATGTTACTATCCTTTATATTTAAAATGATTCCACACAATGTTGGTGATCTGGGTGCTTGCTGTTCAACATGAGGTCTGAAAACATGACCATCAGCTAGGGTTATGAGAAATACAGATGGAAGATAAGTTACGTGGCTCCCCTGTGACATGCAAACATATCTAAATTAAAGTAGTTCTTAATTCCTTTAATGCAATTCATCTAACGTATAGTTGGCATTCATATGTGATGTTGTGATGTGGACCTGTAACAGTAACAGTAATTGCTATAACTAACATGCTGTTTTTCATGATTATTTTATATCATGATCTCTAATGAAAAAGTCCTATTATCCCTGTGTTAGAGATGAGCAAGTTGAGTCTTTAGAAAATTTGCAGCAATTATAAGTGGCAGTTTTGAGTTTTAGACTTACCTCTATCTAACTCCAGAGAAAAACTTCCAGTTTGCTTACTTGTTTCTCTAAGCTTATACGACCTGATTGTAAAAGAAAGTATGGCCAAAGTTGTTATTCACTGAAGATTGTTGAGAATGCTCATTGAAGGCACAGTTGCTGAGGTCTCATTTCAATGAGACATGAAATGAGACTGGAGACTGAGTGTAATTTTCATGCAACAGGAGATTTTTACTTGGATGACACAAGAGAGGATACCTCAGAATGACATGTGTTGTGATTGAAGACAGACAGATGGGCTCTGCAAGGTGTTCTTATCAACACGTCGTCCAAATGGTCTCTTCCCATAGACATAAGTGGAGTCTGTCATGAGCACACCTGCAAGAACTCTTAGACATTAAAGAAGAAAAATGAAATCAATGTTTGGGCTTCACATCATCTAGATTTCTATACTGAGTACAACTCAAGTTGCTCCAAAATAAGCAAATGCGGAAAGCTGATACTTAGCACTCCTTAGGAAAGCATTTTGAGGTCTAGGACATTTTATGCACATACTTGGGGTAAGTCAGTTTGAAAAGTGGATCACACTGGGTCATGCAGAGCACGCCTGTTCCACAACACCGAATGGGCCACAGAATTCACTGCTGCTGACAATTTTAGCACTTTAATTCATTTCCAGAGACTGGGTTCCTTGTTCTGTTTTAGATTGCCCATCTCAGGCGATGTATTGGGAACTTGGCTGAATAATAGAGGTGGGCACACTCCTGCCCTGTTGGGATCAAGACACTTTTAGAGTAAAAGCATAGTCCCTCCAAGAGGTTACATCCACATTGAGAAGTGCCAGAGCTCTTGGGTTAATCTTGTCCGGGCGGTGGCCCAAAGCATGACTGATCACAGAATCCTCTTGATCAACATCAGAATCCTCTTGATCCAGCACTTCAACACAGCCCACAGAATAAAACATAGATAAACAAATAAATAAAAAACAGTGTTCCAAACTCTCAGAGACCTGGACATCCACCAACAGGCCCCGTTTCCTCTCTCTCTAGAATACTAACCATGTTTTATGTTCTCCTCGGTTGTCATCCATTGGGTCAAAACCTATGCCAACCTCCCCAATGGCCCCCCTACACATATGTGCTCACAGACACATGCTTTTTTCTCTCTCTTTTTTTAATAGAAAATATTAAACAGATAACAAAATGGATAGAAAAACAACAATTAAAAAAAACTCAGTGTATCCATCACCCATCTTCAACAATTTTATCCTATCAATACCCACATTTATCTCTCCCTTTCATACTTCTTTTTGAGGCAAATCCAGAATTATATTATTCCATCCCCCCAAAAAATGCATCTTCAGTTTATCTCCCTAAAAGATAAGAACTTATTGTTTTACAATATTGCCATAATTGCCTTTTGACATCGCAAAAGCCATCATATATTCACATTTTTTTATAAATGGCATATGTATGTGTGTGTGTTTGTGTGCGTGTGTGTTTGTGTGTGTGTTGGGTGTGTATAGCCACGGGTCTGAATGCATATGTATATTTATATGTTGAAATCTAGTCTAAAGCTAACTCCCAATGTGTTGGTAGAAAGAGGTGGGGTCTCTGGGGCATGGCTGGATCATGAGGGCAGCGCCCCCCAAACGGGATTAGTCTCCTCTTGAAAGATGCTGCGGGGCCCCTTCACACCTTCTGCCATGTGAGAACAGAGCAGTAAGGAGCCATCTGTGAAGCAGAGACAGAGTCCCTCGCCAAGCAACAGATCTGCTGGCTTCTGCATCTTAAGCTTTGCAGCCTTTGGAATGGTGAGAAATACATTTTTGTCACTTATGGATTACCCAGTCTAGTTATTTTGTCAGAACAGCCCTAATGAATTAAGCTCTATGGACGTGTGTGTGTGTGTGTGTGTGTGTGTGTGTGTGTAGACAGATATATGAATATGTACCTAATATTTAGCTTATTTAATTCTGTATCCAAGTTGGAATGAGTTGATCTTAAGTGGATCTGGTGAATTTTAATCCACAGAGTTGCCCTTTCTCTCTCTCATTCAGTGGGAGCGCCATTGTATCTCACGAGCAGAATCTACTTCTGTCATGGCCTCCTGACTGATCTTCCTACCCCCTTCCCTTCTCCACTGCTCTGGTCTGTATTCAGCACTTGATTTCAGAATGTAAGTCTCATTGCCACACTCCCCTGCCTCAACCATTCATAAATACCCCCTGTTCTGAGAATGAAGTCCACACCCAGGGCAGCAATCAGAGTTCCACATAGCCATGACCACCTATAATGTCCCTCTTGCTCACCTTGTTCAATGGGCTACAGCTCCATTAATGGTTTTAATCTGATTCTAGAGCATGCCAAGAGCCTTTCCATTGAAGGGTGTCCCTAGACGTCAGCAGGACTCTTCTTATTCTGTTGTTTTTTTTTGTAACAAGGGTTGGGCCAGGGTGCTTAACCACTAGCCATATATACCAGCCCTTTTCATTTTTCATTTTGAGCCAGGGTCTCACTAAGTTGCTTAGGGCCTCACTAAGTTGCTGAGGCTGGCTTGAACTTGCCATCCTCCTGCCTCAGCTTCCTGAGCCTCTGAGATTTCAGACAACTGTCCATTTTTTTAAAAATATTTTTTAGTTGTTGATGGATCTTTATTTTATTCATTTACTGTTTATATGTGGTGCTGAGGATCGAACCCAGTGCCTCACGCATGCTAGGCAAGCGCTCTACCACTGAGCTACAGCCCCAGCCCAGACAACTGTCCATTTTTATGGCTTGGGTCACCACTGAAATGTCATTTGTCATGAAGGACCACTCTTCCAACCACACATGCTCATTTTGCTTTGTGTTTATATTGATGCTGTTCTCACAGAACTAGGATGAAGCTTCTTAAAGTTAATGCCTGAATCTTTCTTGTGGTCTATATAGCTCTGGAATCTGAACAGGTTCTGCATATCATAGTGGCCCGGTGAGGGTGTGTTGAACATTTGGTTATCAGATCTCCTTCGTGTGGTGAGCAGCACTTGCTTCTTATCATTCATGTTCCTTCCTGCAATTCTTTCACAACCTCAGTCTGTCTTCCTATGGTTTGACATTGTTCCAGGTGACATGGGCACCTTCATTACTGCACCACCAACTCCAGCTGTGCCAAAGTGACTCAGATCTAGGAACAATGCAGTTCAGGAAAGTGTGCTCAAGCCAGTTTATTGACACTCCTCCCTGGTGACTCCTATTGGGACTGCAAGGTCAAAAATACCTCACTTAGAGATGGACACCTGCCCTCCCATTTACATTGTGGAAACTCATGAGGCATCTCATTGGATTTTGTTATCTCGATTTTGCGGGTGAGGAAAGCCAAGACACAGGGAACTTAAATAACTTGAACCCACAGTGAAAGAGTTGTGATTCAAAATTGTGGACATCTGAAAACAAAGACCAGAATACTCCTGCAAGAAAGTGATTGGCAGATGCTGTGCTAATCCTTGACCAATGAATGACAAGATGAAAAAGTATATATAATTGTTTGATCCTGAAAACTAGCTCTATTTTCAAAGAAAAAAAGAAGGAAGTTTGTTATATTTATAGAAATATATGTGTGTGTATTTCTCTAGAAATGTTCAAATTTTCCAAAAATTAGAGTGTCAGCATCAAATACTATTTATGAAATGTACTGAGCACTAATTCTTTATCAGTTTATACATTGGTTAGGATCTTATATTTTCCTAACAGGGAGTCCATCCTACAACTTCAGAGAAGCCATGAGGAGAATTCAACAAATGTAAGGTGTCACTTAGACAAGGAACCATCTATTTACAGCTCTTCAGAGCTTACTATTAAAGAGCTAGAAAAAGAGTGTGCAAGTAAAGCTTAAAGTATGTCCACATGGAGCTCAGCTCAAATACTAGTTGCTCAACTTCCCAGCTGGAGATATAGTTGGCCACTCCCCTGTACTTTCATCATAAGCTCAGGGTTTCTAAACAGCTCTTAGCCCTTTCTGGAATCATATTGTTTTCTTGTTTGTTGTCTACCTACCTCCCATTAGAACATTGTTCCTTCTCTTAATGTTCACTGTTTCCAGCATCTGGCAGAGTATTTGCTTCACGATGAGCCCTCAGCTGAGAACTTGGGAAACAGTGGGTGCAGCTTGCCAGTATTCACATACTCACCTCTACTTGGTTGGGTTTTCATCTTCATGTCCTGAGAAGCACTTTTGTCTGCACTGTTGTATACTTTCTCAGCTGTACAGAGTATAGGTCAGGGTACTCTGGAGTCACATTGCCATGTGATGAGAGTTACTCTTGGCCTGAGGAGGGACACTGATAGAGAATATCTAGAGGCTCCTGGCTTCAGAAGAAACACACTCATCTGGCTAGTGAGTATCATCTTTGCAGTTTTGGGTAAATCACAGCAGATCTCTGAGCACTAATATTTTCCTCGAAATTGAGAACTTGTATTGTGGCCCTGCTACATTTTGTGGCCCCTCTACCCCTGGTGATTTTGAGGCTACTATTTTTGTTGTTGTTTGTTTTTGTATTTTTGTAACAGCCTAATCTGTCTTCCAATGCCACCATAGGGTGGCATTTGAGCTGTCTCTCCAATTGTACATGGTACAGATCTATGTGCACTTGAAGAATTAAATAAATGGAACAAAAAGCTGTCAATTATTAAATAATGCCATAAAGCTTGTATACTTACATAATTATTATAACACAATTTATAATACAGTTGTCTGTCCCTTATCTGAAATGCTTGGGATCCAAAGTATTTTGGGTTTATCATTTTTTTGGTCTTATTTTGTTGTTAATTTTAGAACACTTGGACATACATAATGAGAAATCATGGAGATGAGTTGCAAGTCCAGATATGAAATTCATTTTCATTTCATATGCATCTTACATTATGTATTACCTTTACCTTAGTAATCATATATGATTCTTTTAGTGTATCTGTCTTTCTGCCATGACCCATCACACATGGTCAGGTGCACCTACATTTCTGCTGTGACCTATTGTATTAGAGTTTTCCAGAGGCATAGAACTAATTTGATATATATGTAGATATTATTATGAAAAAGATATTTATTACATTGGCTTACAGACCCAGAAGCTGGACCGTCCCACAATGGCCTTCTGCAGACTGGAGAGCTGGAGGATCTAGTAGCTATTCAGTCCAAGAAGTGGGACCTCAGACCAAGAGGGACCAATGACACATTTTCAGTCCATAGCCGAAGGCCTGGAAAGTCCTTGGGGAGTTGTGGTTAGAGTCCACCTTGGAAGAGTGAAGGAGCTGGAGTCTGACATCATCAGGTGATCACAGCAGCCATTGAAGCGCTCGCTCATGAACCAAGCTTGCCTTGGTTCCTGCTTCTGCATTCTTCCATGTTTTTGTTCAATCTAGGTCCCCAACCTGCTGGACTGTGCAGCCCACATGTAGAGTGGGTCTTCTCTTCAGTTTGCTGTCCACATGCCAATCATTCCTACAAACAGCCTCACCGAGCTACCCAGCAGCCTGTTAATCTTAGGCATTTCTTAATCTATCAAGGTGGCTCTTCAGAGTGACCATGACACCTGTCACCTGTCGTCAGGTGTGAGAGTTGCCACTTGTGCTGTCATGTTGGCATTCAGAAAGATTTCAATTTGGGAACATTTTAGATTTATGGTTTTTACATTAGGAATGCTCAATCTGTATGTGAAATGTGTAGGAAATTACTGGATCTCAGTGTTTTTGATCTTGCAAGAAACTGGAGACCCCATGTTTCTTGTTTTCTTCTTTAGCTTTTTTATCTTCAAGTAAGGTACGGCATACACACAGAAAAGATGTTCAGATGCTCCGGTGCAGCGGGCTGAGCCTACTCTACACATTTGCATACATAAAGAATGAGGCTTGCGTTCTGCCTCTAGCACCCAGACCAGACCCACAACACTTGTTTATCCTTGAAATCTCCTTTATTCATCTTCCCTGATACTACTTCACCACACTGAGGTAATTATTTCCTGACTTCCATCAGATTAGTTTTTCTTTTCCTTTCACTTCATATAAATGGAATCATAAATTTGTGCCCCTTTATGTCTAGAGTCTTTTGCTCAATATTCTGTTTGGAGAATAATCCGTGTGGATTCATGTAGCAGTGGTTTGTCCTTGCGCTGTTGCTAGCTATTATCTCACCACATGAGTACATCACAATTTATTTGCCCATTCCACCATTGATATATTTTGTCCCAATTTGGGCTATTATAAATAGGATGCTTTGGACAGACCTTTGGGTAGCATATGCATTCATTGCTTTGGGGTGTATATCTAAGAGTGCCGCTCTAGAGGGTAGATATATGCTTAGATTCAGGGCTTCCTGCCACTTTCCCCCACTGACTGTAACAAATTACACTCCCTCCCCTGATGCTTGAGCATCCCAGGGGCTCCAGTCTTGGAGGGCAAGAGATTTGCATTTCATTGCTTTGTATCATTCATCATGTATTCCATATGCTTTACTTAGCAGGTGCTCACTAAATATTTGTTGAAGAGCTCATCCGATTCCCCTCAAATATTCTGAGAAAAATATTTGACCCAATGGGGACATTAGTGCTCAATCCTTGCCATGGTGCTGCAGGAGCACCGCCAGCAGGCAGCCTGGGGAATTGCAGTTGATGAAACCACACACTGCTTCACCTTGTGCTCAGAATGTCTCCATCCTAATAAATTATCATTTTTCCATGATGAATCATTTCATGAATAATTAAACTGATCAAAACCAGAACCAGATAAATGACCTGCTCTGCAACTGGGCTCTTTCACAGATATGCAGTGCCCTGGGGCAGCTGTTGTCTAAAGATCTGCCAGAGCTCCTTGATTCATAGGCCTTACTCCTTTTCCTCAGAAGACAACAGTGTCACAGAATGCAGGACCCCATATCTCCCCAGAGACAAGGCACAGTCCAAACTGTCCTTGAACTGACAAGGTAGAGAGGAGGAGGGGATGGAGAAAGGATATTTCAGAAAAAATAATAAAAGTTAATGAGGTTTGAACACTGCCTGTGTAGCAGGGTGAACTTGCAAGTGTTTTAAAAGTGAAAATCCTCTATGCTCTTCTATGTAAATTAAGAAGAATAATATTTACTTTGTAGTGATGTTGTGCAGAGTGGATGTGAAATTTGAAATATAAGTTAGCTGTCAGTCTAGTAGCAGTGAGGACAGTGACACAACAAGCAAACAATGGGTGTCATCATCCAGATGTTTTAAAAATGGACCAAGGATCTTGTTAAGCACTTTGCAACATTGTCTCCTTTTATCCTTTTGTAGGGACATGAAGTAGCCTGGTAGAGTTAAGTATTAACTGGTATTTAAGCATTCTCCCAGAAAGATGTAGAGAGGTTGACTAAGCCCCTTCCTCCATATATGTTGGTAAAATCTCTAAAGTTTTCTTATCTCTTTTGAATCCATCAAATGGTGTTGTTAGACCAACACCCAAACCACTATAAGATTAAATGACCTATGTGTCTAACATTCAGAGCACATCAACACCTGCCCCTGCTGACAAAATAGAGACAAAAAGATATAAATGCACGATTGTTGCATATTAATTAGCTTGATAAACAGCCCCTGCCTTCAAGGAACTCATATAATAATAATAATAATAATAATAATAATAATAATAGCATAAAATAAAGGCTTCAGGAGAAAGTGGCATTGCATTGGGCTTTGATAAGTAAAAAAGTGGTGTTTCCAGGAATAACCACTTGTTTATATGCTCAGAGATAAGCTGATAGCTATGAGAAATGATTTAATTAGGGAAAAATTATGTGGAATTAGGGAGGAAGTATCAAGAGGTTGAAGGACAGGTTGAACCTTAACGGGAACACAATTCGAATTACAAAGTAAAAAGCGAAGCACTGAGACTAGATCCCACCTTTCCTGAGTGGCTTTTCCCCTGGGGAAGTCCAATATGGATGCATGGTCTAGCTTTCAGATGATGAAGTACGAATTGGGCTTGATCATTACTCACGAGAGTAGTTGGGGGCCTTACCTGATTTGTGTGGGGACAGGAATTGGTGCAGTGTTTAGACAGCACAGCTTTAATTCTCTGCACACAGTTAGCATGGGAGATTGCTCCCTCTGACATTATTATGAGCCATGAAGTTCTCAGATTTTACTGCTTCAAGTGAATCAAGCCATTTTCCAAAATGAATTATGGATCATAAACCCTGGGGTGGCTATAGCGTGGCATTTTTTGTGAAATCCATATTCAGGGTGGACATTTATTGAGCACATAACTATTATGAAGTGCTAGCTACAAAGTAAGTTTGGCTCCTGTTGGACTCAGTAGCAGAGTTTAACATGTTCATGGCTGAGAGGTAGATTCCAGATTCTTCTCCAAAATCTCATATAAATTGTTACTGTAGTTTTAATTGCCACTATCAGGTTCAGATCAAGACCTAGACCCAGTTGCAGACTCTTTGTATAATCTCTGAGCTGAAAAAAACCTCAGCGAATAACAAGGTAGATAGGCTCCCTGAAGATAAAACCTATGAGCTAAGTAAAATGACTTTATTCTCATTGACTTCCTCCACCTGTACCACTTTGCTTTCAAAGTGAGACTCCCATCATCTAAATTATCCTCCTTCTGTCTTGTTTGCCTTCAAAGTCATGAGAGAGAGAAGGCAGATGGGGAGAAGGAAAGGTGGGAGGCATGTAAAGGGAAAAGGGTAGAAAGACAAAGAGGAAATGTTATGGTTTAGATGTAGTGTTCCCCGAAAGCTCACATGAGACAATACAAGCAGGTTTGGAGGAAAAATGAGTGGGTTATAGCCTTAGCCCAAGCAGATGGGATTAACTGGAGTAGTAGGGTGTGGCTGGAGGAGGTGGGGGTTGGGGCGTGGCTTTGGGTATATATTTTATATCTGGAGCTAGAATCTCTCTGCTTCATGATCACCATGACATGAGCTGCTTCCCTCTGCCACACATTCCACCATGATGCTTTAAACTCATCTCAAGCCCCAAGAAATGGAGCTGGCTTTCTATGGACTAAGACCTCTTAAACCATGAGTCCTGAAATAAGTTTTTCCTCCTCAATAGGTGTTCTGGTCAGACTCTTTTAGTCACAGCAGTGAAAAAGCTGACTAAAACAGGAAGCAAAAGACATACAGAGAGAGAGGCAGGAGGAGAGAGTGACTTGGGCTATCAGCTCTCATGCCAGTCACTCAGCAGATGGCTCAAGAACATTCACCGTCTGTCCAACATAAGTTGATCATCCTGCCATCTCCCCAACTGCCCAAGGGTTTAGTGGCCATGGTGCCTTCATCTTCCCACTAGGCCACTATGTTTTTGTTTATTTCAGCATAAGCCTTCATCCACTTTTGTCCTGATATGAATGGAAGGACTTGGCTCCATCTCTGTGTATCCATAGGTTGGCTCTCCTGGTGCAGTTTGCCTTCCTCTCAGTCAAAACAAGGGGTCCCCCTGTGTTCTCCTAGTGTTCAGTTCATGCTGCTTTTGCACATCTGTATTTCCTCATGACATGGCTTAGCACTTAAGTCCTGCCTGTACCTGCTTTAGACTGTAAGCTCCTTGAAGACAGGAATCACATTTGTTCGGTTCATCTGATCTCCCAGAGCACTGGCCTGGTTGTGGGTGCCAGATGTTGCACTCAGCGTGAGGGGTCAGCACAAAGAGTGCACTGCTGGAGGGGCTTAACAGGAGGCCTGCTCAGGGGTATTAGAAGGCCATGTGCCTGAGCAAAGCCAGAAGGAAGCTGCGGGCCTGAGGGAAGCCCAGCAGAACAGCCATGGTCATCTTCTGAGACAAATAGGAGTGCCTCAGAGAAAGGGTGTAAGAGAGGCACCTGGAAAAATGAAATAATATACAAGGTAAAGAATGGGAACATGAGGATGGAAAAGCAGTAAAACTCATATACTAGGATCCAGATAAAACAAAATATTAAATTTGTAGCAAACTGCAAAGTCAGGATGATTAGCACAGAGTGACTTTTTGATCTATATTTAATTTATCTTTCTAGGTGGATAAGGCACAGAGGAGGTGAACAGAAACCATGTGCTCACAGTTTCTACCATGCACCTGGGGCTTCATGTTTTTAAGTTTTGTTCTCTCTCTCTAATCCTTCAAGGTGGCTATTGTTCTATGCAACAAATGGCACAGAGCCTCAGAGTTTTGCACTGATGGTCATCTTGAAAGAGGCCAGTGTGGTCTCTGCTCAGGTCACTACCTGTCCATCAGGCTATATGCTTTTTCAGAAAATGGCTGCACATATGCATGTCTGTGAAATGTTGGCTTGGGCTTTCTGTAATCCATTGGCATCCTCATCACTACTTAGATACACAAAAACGACTCCCCTGGATGATCATGCTGACTGAACTTGACTTCACTAATCAGGGAAAGGTAGCGCTTCTTAGATGTACAGAAACCCGCCTCCCTTCTCCATGGGACATAGAAATAAATTCAAAGGAAAAATATGTGACTTTCATTTAAATATGATTTTGGCCTATCTCTGATGCATTCTGAATGAATCATTTGCTGACCAAATAGTCCTATGAAGTAGAAAAAGGCCTTTATGTGGAAAGGGGCATTTTGATGGTGATCAAAAAGGAGCAACTTCTCTGAGTCCACTTTCTTCATCAGTTACACCTGGATATCGATGTCTACCTCTTTGCTACATGGTGCATCTTGACTGTTCTACAACATCCCTGTGTTAAAGGTTTAGATCCCAGGCTGGTGCTCTTGGGAGGTGGTGGAGACTTTGATAGGTGGGGCCTAGTGGGAGGTCATGTGGGCTTGCCCCTGAAGGAGGCTATGGGACTGAAGCCTGTTCCTCTTCCTGTTCTTGCTCCCTGGATAGTGATGTAAGAGGCTCCACTCCACCATGCACTCTGGCCTTGAGGTGCCACCTTGCCATAGGCCCGAAACAACAGGGCCAACCAGTCAAAACTGAGTCAAAGCAAAACTTCCCTCTTTATAGGGTAGTTATTTCCAGCATTTTTTCATTGTGATGGAATGCTGATTAACACAGACAATTATAGAAACTAAATATGCTAGATATGTGGAAATCTATCATATCATACAGATACAAAACTCATCTTTTAAATTATAAAAATGTTCTGATTATAAAGATTAATATCCAGATTTGTACCCTAATGGCCCCCCAAACTGAGAGCTTATCTACTCCTAGAGAATTTCCTGCACAATTCTGAGAAAACTTAATTCTTTGCAAATGTCACAACTGCTCTTAAAATGCCTCAAGCTCCTTCCTGCTATGTCTGCCATACCCCAGGTAAGCTAAGAGGATTTCCTGTCACTTTCACAATTTCCTGCAAATATTAAAACCAATAGCTGAAGTGACATGAAAGCCCTTCTATCCTGTGCTACTTCATAATTGAGAAGATTTGGTCTTTGAAATTTTGACATTTTATTTCCACTCCTTGCTTTCTACAATTGGATCACTGCACTAAAAACAACCTCTCAAATTATTTAAAGTCCAAGCTTACAGCCTCAGAGCCTTTACATGTTGGTTGTTTCCGTGGCTTTGTTTTGTTTTTTGTTTTTTTTTTTGTTTTGTTTTGTTTTTGGGCGGGGGGAGTGGTGGATACCAGGGATTGAATTCGGAGGCACTCAACTAGTGAACCACATCCTCGGCTTTATTTTGTATTTTATTTAGAGACAGGGTCTCACTGATTTGCTTAGTGCCTCATTTTTGCCGAGGCTGGCTTTGAGCTCGCCATCCTCCTGCCTCAGCCTTCTGAGCCCCTGGAATTACAGGCGTGTGCCACCACACCTGGCTTTTTATTACTAAGTCCACAATTTACTGCCCACTAAGTCCCAACACTTCTATGGTATATAGATGAACCCCCCCTCCCCAAAGATGTGTACGTGCTAATCTCCAGACCTGTACATATGTTAAGTTACTTGTCAAAAGGAACTTCACATAATTTATAATTATGAGTTGCAAAGATTACCTTATATTTATGAGTAGTTCCAATATAGTCAAATGTCTCCTTATAAGAGTGAATCAGGGTGTCAAGGTCAGAGAAGGGGAGGAGATGATGGTGGGGACAGGGTTTGGATAAAGGGGGGGGATTCAAAGCTGCTCTACTACTGCCTTTGAGGATAGAGGAAGGGACCAGGGTTTAGGAATGCAAGCAATCTCCAGAAACTGGAAGAGGCAAGAGAATGGATTTTCCTCTAGGGATTCAAAGGAGTACAGCTCTGCTAATACATCTTCCATGTTTGACATACAGAACTGTACAATTTTGTTGGTTTAAGCACCAAGTTTAGGATTTTTAAAGATAAGAAAAAAAGTTTATAAACATTCAAAGTCAGTTCCTGCTCCCATGCAGAAAACCCTTTCTACCTGTCTCTAGAAGTGCCCACTAACCTTGCCTCACGTTTTCTCTCCATGACCCAGGGCACTGTCTGTCTATCTATCTATCTATCTATCTATCTATCTATCTATCTATCTATCTATGTTTTGCCCATGGGTCTCTTTACTTGCATTAATTCTTCATATTTATATTTCCAGTGTCTGATGAATTCAATACATCAGAAATTTGAAAATTAAAACAAATAGATATTCAAAGTTTATCTGGTAAATAAACAAAGGTTGAGACCTCCGGATTTCCTCATTCCAGTGTTACAATTGTTTGCATTCTCTACTTCATGCTCCAGATCTCTATGATCCCTCCAATAAAACTCTTCATATTCCTGGGCTACAGCTGTATGTTAATCACTCTGTGCATTATTTTGTACTCTTTCCTCTGCCTGGGGTGACTTCATTGGGCAAATCACTCATAATGGGAGGAACATGGGCTTTGGAGTCAGGAAGCTCAATCGCAGATTCCATTTCTTGATTCCTCTAGGAGGTCACCCCTATATGTCTATTTTGTCACATATTAAAACCAAAATGAAACAACAATAAACAAAATCTGACATTTTGTGAAGATTAAGGAAAATATCTTTATAAAAATAGCCCCCTATCTGAAACAGCCAGTGTTTAGTAAATTATAATCTTTAAAATAATAAAGAAAAAATCCACTTTTTTCTCATTTCTATATGCTTTTATTAACACATGGAATTGAGTGTAACTGGAGAAACACAGGATATGGGATCAGTAGACAAGCATTCAAATCCACTTGTGAGTCGTGGCATTTAGACTGGTATGTTCACTGGAACTTCTATCTACTCCTTTACTTACAAATCTAAGATGACAAAAAGTTAAGTAAAGAAACTATTATAAAAATTTACAATTTGTTCAGCATCAAAGTGCCCACCCCATAGTGGACTTGAGTGAATTCACATTTGTTCACTGTAGTTACTGGTATCTGGTACCCTATCCCTAATATTATTGAGAATCAATTGACCTATAAAATTGGTATATTCTTAAGGTACGTCACATGGTGTTTTGATGTACATACAGAAACTGAAATTCTTACCACTTTCTAATTAACATACAATTTACTTCACATGGCTACTCTGTGTGTGTGTGTGTGTGTGTGTGTGTGTGTGTATGTAACATTAAATGCCTCCTCTCTTGGCAAATGTTAAATACACGATGCAACATATTTAACCACAGTAACCATGTTGTGTGTTCAATCTACTGAATATAGCCATTCTGTGTAACTGAAAAGTTGTATTCTTTGACCAATAACTCTCCATTTCCCCCTTACCCTGACCCTTAGCAACCAGCGTTCTCCACTCTACTTTTAAGCATTAATTTTTTTTTTTTTTTTTTTTAGTTTCCACATATAAGTAAGATCATGCAATACTGGTCTTTTTATTTCTAGCTGATTGAATTTAGCATAATTTCCTCATTTATACATGTTGTAGAAAATGATTTTGGTCTTTCTTAAGGCTGAATAGTATTCTGTTTTATACCTACACATCTACATATGAGAACATATATAATGTATTATGTGTGTGTGTGTCTGTATGTGTGTGTGACATTTTTCTTTATTTATAATACAGACTTCAGTTCAATATCCTGGCTGTTATGAAATTGTGAAAAATACCTCAATGAAAATGAGGGTGAAGACACTTCATTGAGGTACTAATTTTATTTTTCTATGGATATATACTCACAAGTGGAATTGCAGGACCATGTGGTGCTTCTGTTTTTAATTTTTTGAGGAACTTTTATACCATTTTCCAAACTGGCTTTCCCAGTTTCCAGGTCCACCTATCGTGGGTAATGTTCCCATTTCTCCAAATTCTCAAACCCACTTGCCCTTGTTTTTGATCTAGCCATCTTAACAAATTGCTGTGGTTTAAATGTATACCAAAAATGGAAGGTGTCCAGATGTAACAGTGTGGGAGGTGGGACCTATTGGGAGCTACTCAGGTAGAAGGGCGCATCCCAGTGAATGGATCAATGCCTGCTATAAAAGGGACTGGACTCCGAATTCCATTTCTCACTCTCTCCCTTCCTTTCTCACCTCTTATCATCTGCCATGGGATGGTATAGCAAGAACAGCCTTGCCACTCACTGGCACCATGATATTCTGCACTTTCAGCCTCCATCCAGAACTGTAGAAGTAAATGTCTTTCTTCATGAATTGCCTAATCTATGGCATTCTGTTATAGCAACACAAAATGGACTGAGGCGCACCTATAAGATGATATCTCATTATGGTTTTGATTTGTATTTTCCTGATGATCTGTGATACTGAATGTTTTTCATATACCCGTTGGCCATTTTTATGTACTAGTCTAAGATATGTCCATTCACGTCCTTTACTCTTTTTTAAAATTTAGTTATTCTTGGTGGTTTTTGAGTTATATAAATTCTTTATATATTTTGGATTAGATATGTGGTTTTCAACCCTTTCCATCCTCTTTTCTTTATCAACATTTATGAATCCTTCAGGTTTCAGTTTAGATAAAACAGGTCATGAGAGGCCCTGGTAGATTCTCCAGGACTGACTTATTCCCTCTCTCTATATTCGCACAGCATCCTGAACAACATGATTTCTAAAATGTCTGACATGCCTTCTTTTTGTAAGTATCAATTAGTTGACAAATACATAAATTTCAAAGTCAATCCTCCCTGGGTTTCTGTATTCCTTGGGGTTGGAGGGTATGCATGGTGAAAATATATAGTGAGCTTCTAATATTCATTACCAAAAATCTTGTTCATCCCATCATATTGAGTGGTTCTTTCTCTTTCCTTCTTTTCTTCCTTCTTCCTTACTTTCTTTCTTTTTTGGGGGGGGAGGGGTACTGGAGATTGAACTCAGGGGCACTCGACCACTGAGCCACATCCCCAGCCCTATTTTGTGTTTTATGTAGAGACAGGGTCTCACTGAGTTGCTTAGTGCCTCGCTGTTGCTGAGGCTGGCTTTGAACTCCCGATTCTCCTGTCTCAGCCTCCCTAAGTGCTGGGATTACAGGCTTGCACCACCGCGCCTCGCTTCTTTCTTATTTATTTATTTATTTTTTGGAGTGGGGGAGATGTTATTAAAAACAAAATACTCTCCCAATTCAGAAAACTTTTCATAACAGTAGAAGAGAAGGAAAATAATTTTGTTGTTGAATAAGCATTGAACTAGAATAAGACATACATCTCATGCAATCAGCTAAAAAATTGCAAGGGAAGAAAGAAACCTCACCCTTTGCTATAGCCAAGGAGGTAAGAGTCCATTACATACGTGTCCTCAGAGAAGCAATAACTAGTAGTCAAGGATGGACGATTGACGATGCCATTTATCACAAGTTTATATTAGACTCTCCTGGTATTGGAGGGGGTTATCTAACTTATTTATTCAAAGGAAAATATAAACTTCTCACAACTTCGTAACAGGAGATAATTTTGTAAACTGGAGCTTAGTTATCCCTTTGGATTTAGACAACACCTATCCCAAAGGAACTGGGACGAATTTCATTTCAAAGAGATGATTCCCAGACCCCTAACACAGGCATTCCTGGGCTCTCAGCTGACAAGAGGCTTAGTGACTTTTTGAAAAGATTCACATAAAAACAGGCACAGAGAAAGAACTTACATATTTTCTAAATAAAAACTCTTTAAAAGGGGAAGGAGGAGGAAGTCTCCTCTTTTATATATAACAGGAAGAATGAAGAGTAGTCGTTTTAATTTCTATTTGCCCTTCAAGCTCTCATCTTGATTCCTCTCAGTTGTCAGAGGGCAAATGTTTATATTTCCCACCTATAATGCAACTGCACTAATTTAACAAGTTAATATGTGTGTCACTCAAAGTCAGTGCCTAACTCCAAGTAGGTGCTATAGTAGAGAGTGTTAGCAATCCCTCCAGTTCTGCACTGGGATTTCCTCTTTCTTAGCTTTATCCTCTGCCTTATTTACTTATTTAATGGTGGTCATTTTAATCATTTTCCGCTCAGCCTGACTTTAGCTTTGTTTTGATTGATTTTATATGGCTGCATGTAACTGCTCAGATGAGAGTCCAGAGAAAGCAAAGTTGGATTTGACCAGGGTCAAACCTTCACTTATGTGAGTCTAATAAAGGAAGAGGGGCAAGAAAATTGAAAGTGTTCTTAAAACCGTGTGATTCTGGCCAGGTGCGGTGGTGCCCGCCTGTAATCCCAGCACTCTGGAAGGCTAAGACAGGAGAATCATGAGTTCAAAGCCAGCCTCAGCAACGGGAAGGTGCTAAGCAACTCAGTGAGACCCTGTCTCTACATAAAACACAAAATAGGGCTGGGGATGTGGCTTAGTCATCGAGTACCCCGAGTTCAATGCTCAGCACCAAAACAAACAAACAAATAAAAACAACGTGTGATTCTGAAGAAGGCCTTGACATGTCAGCTCTGGAAACACAGTAAGGTGAGGACACGCTGAGGTGAGGACAGGGTGAAGGTGGGCGCGTCAGGGGAATTGATGGACATACACAGCAGAGCAAGTCGATGTTCCTGTCCTTCTGGAACAGTGAGAGAATTGGAACCGAGGAGCTCGGATTTGGGGTGACAGCCATGAGAATATTACTGGCGATGACACAATCTGAAGTGTGACACTGGCAGGGTTGCTCGGGTAAGGTGGAGAGCAACTCCAGGGAAGCACAGGTCAACAATGAAAAAGCAGAAGCCTTGCGGGAGTTGTTGACTGTGAATCATTAACAACAACAACAAAAAAAGGTGCCTCAGTAGGCAGGGCCCTAAATCCTCAAGGAATTGGAAATATGCCGCCAGCGTCAGAACAGCAGTGCCACTTGCAACAAACATATAAGTGACTGAGTCAAGAAGGCTGGTGAAGGAAGTAGTTCATAGCTTTAGTCTTTGTTGGGGAGAGGGAGAATGTTCTTGAATTGCTAATAGTAGGAAAGAAATCACCTGTCTCTGCAAAAGGTGGTCTCAGAGGTGATTTGGGGGTTGGTTTTTCCATTTATTTATCCTTTGCTAGAGCATATTAATTACACCGAGAATTATTTTGTTGTATCGTATCTGTATGTGCAGGTAACTTAGTTGATCACCCTCACTGTCCAGATGGACTAGAGACATATGGTTATTGATGGTGCATTCCAGGGCACTTCGGGCAGGGTTTGGAGGACTGGGCAGGGATAGGAGAGGGATGGGATGGAGGGATGCACAGCTATGTGTAGATAAAATGGTTGAATGGGTAAGGTGAACTAACAGAAGTAAACCAAATCCCCCTTCAAGTTCCTTTAAGAGTAAGCACTGACTTCACAAAGGTGACTTGCTAACGTGAAGGATTAGAGAGCTAGAGGCACTTTTATTCTGTCCTCTCTCCAGTGTAGCATCTTGACTAAGGATTTAACTGTTTCACCTGGGGCCAGAAAGAAGCTTTCTCCCAATTAAATACCACGTTCAGGCTTGAAGTGGAATCCTCCTTTCAGGGCTGAATGGGATCATCACTCCCACTATCATCATAATGAGAGCCCCCTCCCTGGCCTTCTGCCTTTAAGATTGGATTTAGAATCTCAATTGCTTTGGATAAAATTTAATGTGGCACAAAATATCACAGAAGAAAAATGACACTATAAAACGCACCTTTTGGTGGTGAGTCATTTTAGTACAGGGCAGTATTTCCTTGGAGACAGGTCATTAATGTCCTGCTGCACCCAAGCTGTTGTTCTGCTGATCATTGCCCTGTAGGGAGATGTAAGCATGTTGTGCAAAGAGTTTTGAGATGTGTCCAGAGGGGCTTGTCTTAAAGCCTTAAGCACATTAGCAAACACCCGTTGGGTATGCACGAGGTCCTGTGCTGAAATCTGGGACAGATTTAAGATAAATGAGACAGGATTTCATCTTGTAGTCTAGCTGTGCAGATAGACCACTTTAAGGATTATAATAGTGGCAACAGTAATAATAATAAAATAAATAGCACCATCTATCTTTCATTGAATGCTTTCTATATGGTAGGCTCTGTGCTAAGAATTTCATATACCATAGGTCAGTCTGCCCTCCTGGCTCTGCACTATTGGGTTGCAATAGTTCTCAAGGTGCTCCAGGCACCCAGGCACCCACTTTTGGAAGGGGTCTGAATAATCTCCTCATATCTCATCTCTTTACTTAAGGTAGTGAATAATCTAGTTATGGAAGGGAATGTTTGGGTAAGAACCCTGTGGCTGGTCAGAGGTATATCTCTGGACAGAAGTGGAAGAAGTCCTGGATCTGTGGGATGTGTGTGAGTGTGTATCTTGGCCAGCGGTGGAGACAACACGTGGCCTGTGACAATGGCGAAAACAGGAAGTACTGTCAAGCTGCCTCCATGGCTGCAGGGGAGAGGGTAGACGGTGAAAGAAGAGCTATTTGAAGGAATGTTTTAAAAGCATATGACATATTTATAGCTATTCAATCCCTCAATTTGCGTCTAATAGAGAACAACTCTTTTCAATGGTTTTTAACATTTAGTGATATAATGCACACTTTAAATAATAGAAGGGTAATTGCATTAAATGTTTTGACTAATAACTGCATGAAGAAATTGAAAGGGCATATATTAGTTATTTATTGGTGCATTAAATGCTACCACAACACTCAGCAGCTTCAAGCAGCACACAGTCATCTCCTCAGTGTCTGTGGGCTAAGAAGTCAGGCCAGGCTGTCTGAACATCTGTTCATCATCTCTCTCCCTTGTGTGAACAAGGCCAGGGTCTTCTGTGAGTACTGGACTGGGGAACTTCTTCTGAGTAGATGTAACTGTCCTAGGATGTAACTGCCCTAGGATCCAGTTCTTTCAAGTGGTTGGACACAGGTCTTTGTTCCTGGCTGAACGTGGACTCAGAGCCACCCTTCTTTCCTCCCCATGAAGACCGCTTGGCAGTTGCCCAACACTGCAGAGTAGTTCATCTCCTACAATTTAATTACAAAAGCTTCCATAGCACTAATCACACTATAATATGTTATCTCATTTACATATATAAAATGCTTATTGTATTTTTCCTTCCCTAGAATATAAGCTACAAAAAGATAGGGATTTGTGTCTGTTTTGTTTACTAACATATCTCAAGTGCCTTCCTAGCAGGTATTTAATAAAAACACATTAAATTACACTTGTAAAATATTAGAAGGGAAATAATAGAAGGAACTGGGGTAAATTAAAATTACTGGCTACTTCTCACTGATTAATTAAAATTTTAAATTGTTTTCAAATTTGTTTAAACTTTGTAAAGCCTCATATAAGTATTATTACTCTTAAATAGTTACATGACATATTAGAAGAAAGCAAATCAAAATAAAGCAGAAGGTTATTGTTTTTATTGCGTATGTGTCTGGAGTTGTGAAGGTCCACCTTAACAAGAACAACAGTTTTGAGTTCATGAACACTTCCAAGTTTAGTTTGTCAGAATGAGCTGTAGATATCATAGTCTAAAAGAAAGAAACAAAACAAAATGAAGCTCTTAAATGGGGATATGGTGGGACTCTTGCTGTCCGATTTGTGAATGTAAACTTGAGGCTGAAAGAGAATGGAGTGAGGAGACAGCAACCACCCTTCAGTCCTCTGAAATCAATGTTCGGATATTCTCAAAGATTACCAAAGATTGTGCAAAATAATTTTCAAGACAGATTCTTCTGTACAGATGTATTCAATATTTATTAAAAGCCTGTCATTGACAATTGTTTGTCCTAAGATCGGAAGGTAAGGTCCCCGGAGAAGGGAAGGACACAGACAATCTAACTGATCTTTGAAGGTCTTCATGTGATAAGAGACCTGCAGGCAGTTCCTCTGGGCCACTCTCAGAACTGATAGGATGGACGGGAAAGGAAAGGCAAATTTCTTCCTCCTACCAAGTCAGTGAAAATAGACCCAAAGGCATTGTCTTGCGGTCCTGTGCCCTGGTCTAGTCAGGTTGATGGGGGTCTCTTTTTGACCTTGGAAATCATTGTTTTTATTGAGGTCCACAAAATCTTGCAAAATGTTATCTGAGAGCTTCCCTGAGAGATAGGGCAGAGGAGTTTGCAGCTTGGAGAAAGTGCTCTCTTGCTGAATGCAACTTTTTAAGAAGTGGATAGCATGCACAATTATGTTCTTAACCATAAGAACATAATTCTTATTATGGGCTGCGTAAACAATGCCTACATGAGCCAAAACTACAGACCAGGCCATGATGGGAGAAGGAGCCACTTTTTCCTGTGCAGTGTGGAAACATTTGCCAAAGCTGAGATGGAGGAAATGAGAAACCAAGTGTCCGGGCTTCCGCTAGCAAAGGCAGCTGCTTAGGACAGGTTTAGGGAGCAGGTTTGGCCACAGCTCTGAGCAGGTGGGACACAGCCTGAGGAGATGCACATCATCTGATTTTCTCTCAGGAGGTCCCCAGTCCCAGTGTGGGGACCCTGGTGATCTTATCTGTAGAAAAGGCCTAGAGTGAGATGTGTCAGGTCAGCCAGTGTGAAGGATGCCAGAGATAGAGCTTTAGCCAAACTGAAAACCAGCTTCTACCAACCCAGTCCCTGATTGGCTGGAAGTACCAATCTTCCACTCCTTCTGCCTGACATATGGACATGGCAGGGGCATGGATGGTTCATCATCTCACAGCCCTCAGAAGTCTTCTGCTTTTACCCGTCCTAGCCTTTTACCCGTCCTAGCTTTTACCCATCCTAGCTACCTTGGAGGTATTAGTAGTGAAAGGTGAGGGAGTTAAAGCTGCCTCTGTCAAACTATAAACAAACTCTGTACATACTATATGCAAGTGTATGTGTTCAAATCATTTGAGTGAGAATAAAATTGATTCCTTTTTTCATTATAAATTTTCAATCATTTACATACCGTGTGAATATATTCTAGGTTCTATCCTAACTATTACGGATCCAGAGATGAATAAGCTTGGCTTGAGTGTCCAGGAAGCTCTCCTTTAGTGATAAAATACACGTAAAAAATTAGAAACCATCACATTAAGTACACTATGGAAGTGTGGGAGAGGAAGGTCCATTTGTTCTCCCTGAGAATTAGAGGAAGAGTGAGAAGATTAAAATAACAGTGATGATAAATTTGAACTGGGTCTGAAAAGTTGATCAGAGTTGAAAGATGAGAAAAAAAGAAAAGAATACCACTACGAGTGACTGACCATTGTGCAGTGTGGGAGGCATTTATAAAAACTATTCCCAGTGCCAATCTCTGATCCCACTGTGATCCAAAGACGATGAGTCGTATCTGAAGGGAATCTAAACGAGAACTTCTAATGGAATTTGGAATCCTATGCACACAAGACCCAAAACAAACCATATTAATATTAATAAGCTTTCTTTTGTTAATAATTTTGTTATTTAAGATCAAGGCATTGTCATAAAATATAATTAAGACTTCAAAAGAGTGCATTTAGTAAAATTCTAAAAAATCGCATATTTGAAATGCAATATTAATAAACCATATCATCATTACTGTCTTACCTTCATCCTGCATTAGTTTTGGGGAGACACATTAATAATGTCCCACTGTGCTTGATCCTGAGATTACTCATTTTGGCCCCGGCACAAATTTTCATCTTATTTCTGGTCCCACTTCAGTTGTTGAAGCTGATCACAGTAGTGTCCTTCTTTGTCCTTCTGTATACACTGGTCCTTCTTCCTACATCCCATCTTCCCTGTCCCTCTCCCTTCCTTGTTTTAAGTTCCTGGTAATCCTAAAGCTTAGTTCAAAAGCCATCTCACTGACCCTCTTCTCTCCCCTAACCAGTCTCCTCTTTAGCACACTCTTCGTAGAACCTGTGCCGAATCCCCTGAGAATGGGGAGATTCCCTTGCTTCTCCCACACCCGCAGGTTCAAGGACTCTGTCTCCATGGACACAGTGCTAGATGCCGATCTCTGCAGATTCTCAAACCCAAGCCTTTCTAATTGGTGTTTGATGGAAGTATCCATTTTTCCTTAAGCAATCTTGCTTTCTGACAGTTGGAGAGAAGTAAAATAAGTTTTCAAAAGAAGCAGAGCATTAATGGGAGACATGTTTAAAACGCTGGATCCAGTGTTCTCTGAAGACACTCTTATCTCTGCTCTTCTTTAATCTGAACAATGTATGTAATATATTGACAAATACCACACTCTGTTTTAATCATTTATATCTCTTACCAGTAGATGTTGGGCTAGATAAAGTCAATGCTTATGCATCTCTGTGCTGCAACATGGACAGGGTTTTTGACATCTTAGACGCTCAACGAAGGGTTGTCAATTTAGAGAACAGAGAGCAATTTTGTTTCATTGTACAAGGTAACATTATGCCCATGTAGAGGGTCCATATGATGGACAGATTTTCAACACATCTGGAGAGTGATTCCTTTTTTCTTTATATTTTTAAAAAGTGTTCCAGTTTCACTCTGCTGCTTTATATGAGATCTCTGCACGTGCGTGCACGCACACGCATACACACGCGCGCGCACACACACACACACACACACACATTCTTTAAAATGTTTCCTCTGTTTCTGATACTTCTTCCCCTTCGGTGCTTTGGGCAAATCTTCTTTCAAGCTCTGTTCAAATATCAAAAATCTTTGTCAAGTATTTCAATATACAATTCCCTTCAGAACACACTAGATATTCCTTTATTGAACTGGTCGATGCAGTTGGTTCTTTTGTTTATCTCATTCTACAGGAATTGTTTGTTTACATATGCACCCCTTCCATTCATAGCATTTGAACTCTTAAAAAGAACCATGATGCATTAAATTATAAAGTAGTGATGGACAGATAGTAAATGATCAATTAGCATTTGAAAAGAGATCAATGTATAAAGAGTTTTTGCTCAAGACATGTCATTTGAACTACATGGTAAAACCTGAGGGCAGTGCATCTTATTCTATTAGCTTTATAGATAATAAATATGTTTTATATGTGATAAAACTCAATAATGTAGTTATTGTGCATGAGGGCAGGAGATTTCTCTATTGCACTCGGGTACCTTCAATGCTTAGCACAGTGCCTGGCATGAAGGAGCCATAAGTGTGGACTTCCACATGCAAACACACCATATCTACTCTCAGGGGTGAAGCCTTCATGTAAAACTACATCAACTCATTCCAGATGCCTCAGGTCACCACAAAATCATGCCACCACTTTCACTTGCCAGATTGGAAATCGAAAGTTACTTAAGAGTAAGGACACTGTCTATTTAACTCAGCCTTTCCCCGTGGTCCCTGCACACCTACCAGCTGAACATTTTCATGAGTTGTGACCATCATAGTCATTTTGTGAAATGTGTATTAGATCCTCATAATACATAGAAGATGATGCCGGCTTAGAAATTGAAGCAACTTAGTATGTTTTAGGCTGTCATTCTTTATATTTTTTCAACTGAAGGTAAATAAATTTAATTGCATATCATTACATAGAAAGTCCCAAATTCACTTTGCACTGAAAAAAAAATTAGAACAAAGAATCATACAGAATGGATGAGCAAGGTTTGTGTTCAATTGAGCAAAGCTTTTGTGAAAGTCTCACAAATGATGACTTT
>PVHX01010549.1:0-29915 GCA_004024805.1 Geosciurus inauris
TTCTATTCTATACCATTGGTCTACATGTCTATTTTGATGCCAGTACCATGCCGTTTTTGTTACTATAGCTTTGTAGTATAATCTGAAGTCAGGTAATGTGATGCCTCCTGCTTCACTCTTCTTGCTAAGGATTGCTTTGGCTCCTACACATATTTTTTTAAAGTTTTAATTATTCTGTATGGTTATAAAGGTATATGGTGCCAGGCTGGGATTGTAGCTCAGTGGTAGAGCACTTGCCTCGCATGCATGAAGCACTGGTTCAATTCTCAGCACCACATAAAAAATAAATAAGTAAAATAAAGATATTGTATCTATCTACAACTAAAAAATTATTGAAAAAGAAAAGTATATGGTGCTGGGCGTGGTGACACATGCCTATAATCCCAGCACCTGGGGAGGCCAAGACAGGAGAATTGCGAGTTCAAAGCCAGCCTCAGCAATGGTGAGGCACTGAGCAACTCAGTGAGACCCTGTCTCTAAATAAAACACAAAATGGGGCTGGGGATGTGGCTCAGTGTTCAAGTGTCCCTGAGTTCAATCCCTGGTACCAAAAAAAACCAAAAAGTATATGGTACACTGGGTGTGTACTTAAAATCCCAGTGACTCTGGAAACACAAAGAGGATTGCAAATTTGAAACTAGCCTGGGCAACTCAGCAAGACCCTGTCTCAAAAATAAATAAATACATAAATCATAAAGGGCCAGAGATGTAGCTGAGTGGTACAGCATCCCTGGGTTTAATTACAAATACCACAAAAGAAAGCACAGAAGCGAAAGGAAAAAAGAAAAGACAATATTTTGTTGGTAGGACATAAACCTAACTCTGTCACCTTGGCACTAGGCAGTTGCTGAAATCCATATTCAGATCTCCAACTTCCTAGCTACTATTACTTTTGGTTTCCTTGAAGGTGTCAGCAAAGGAACTGGATTCAGCATCCCTGCCTATATTGCATGTGTTTTTATTTTTGTGTAGTTTCTGTTTTTGTATGTTCTACCACTGTAGGACATGTAGAACTGCATCCTTGGGACTGGGATTGTAGCTCAGCGGTAGAGCGCTTGCCTCGCATGCGTGGGGCCCTGGGTTCGATCCTCAGCACCACATACAAAGCAATAAAAAAATAAAGACATTATGTCCATCTACAACTAAAAAAATATTAAAAAAAAAAAAAAAAAAAAGAACTGCATCCTTTCCAGTCATGACAGTGCCCACCTGTAACCCAGCAGCTAATGAGGTTGAGGCAGCAGGATCACAAGTTCCAGGCCAGCCTCAGCAATTTAGTGAGACCCTGTCTCAAAAAATACTAAGGGGGCTGGGATTGTAGCTCAGCGGTAGAGCGCTTGCCTCGCATGCGTGAGGCCCTGGGTTCGATCCTCAGCACCACGTACAAAGCAATAAAATAAAGACATTGTGTCCATCTACAACTAAAAAAAATATATTAAAAAAAAAAAAATACTAAGGACTGGGAATATGGCCCATGGTTAAGCATCCTTGGGTTCAGTACCAGGTACCAAAAAACAAAATAAAACAAAACACTGCATCCTTGTTCTTCCATGTGGAATAATTTTCTCTCTGCTGAGGAATATTCTTTTTTTGTTTTTATTAGTACCGGGGATTAAACTCAGGGGTACTCAACCACTGAGCCACATCCCCAGCCCTATTTTGTGTTTTAGGTAGAGACAGGGTCTCACTGAGTTGCTTAGTGTCTTGCTATTTCTGAGGCCTTGCCTTGAACTCACCATTCTGTCTCAGCCTCCCAAAGTACTGGGATTACAGGTGTGTGCCACCACACCCAGCTTCTGCTAAGGAATATTCTTTAGGATTTCTTTCGCTGTAGATAAGATGGTAGTCCATTCTTTAAATTTCTTTATTTGGAGCATTTTTTTCCCACTGGGTGTGGAATTCTAGGGTAGCAATTATTTTTGCACTTAAAACCTGTTCTTTTGGCAAGGCACAGTGACACATGCCTGTAATCCCTCAGGAGACTGAGGTAGGAGGATCATGAGTTCAGAGACAGCCTCAGCAAAAGTGACGTGTAAAGCAACTCAGTGAGACCCTGTCTCTAGATGAAATACAAAATAGGGCTGGAGATGTGACGCAGTGGTTGAGTGACCTTGAGTTCAATCCCTGATACCAAAACAAAAACATTTTGTTTTTGTCTTGTGTGTATCCATCATTTCAGTGAGAAATCAGTCCTGTTGTTTCTTCTTCAAATATAATATGTCTTGTTTTCTTCGGCTGCTACTAATACTTTTGGGGTTTTTTTTTTTTTTTTGGTACCAGGGATTAAACTCAGGGGTACACTAAGCCACATCGCCAGCCCTATTTTGTGTTTTATGTAGAGACAGGGTCTCACTGAGTTGCTTAGTGCCTCACCGTTGCTGAGGCTGGCTTTGAACTCGCGATTCTCCTGTCTCAGCCTCCCAAAGTGCTCGATTAACAGGCGTGCACCACTGTGCCCGGCTTCTAAGTGTGTTCTTTACATTTACCTGGCTTGGGGTTTGCAGAACTTTCTAAATTAGTGGTTTCAATTAATATTGAAACTGTTTCAGACAGGATGACTTAAACAGTATGAATTTATTTTCTCATTGTCTGAAGGTTAAAATTCCAAAGTCAAGGTATGAATAGTTGGCTATTTCTTTCTCTTTTTTTTAATATATTTTTTAGTTGTAGATGGATACAATATCTTTATTTATTTTTATGTGATGCTGAGGATCGAACCCAGTGCCTCACTCATGCAAGGCAAGCGCTCTGCCACTGAGCCACAATCCCAGCCCCTAGTTGGCTATTTCTGAGGGCTGTTGAAGGAAGCTGAGACCTACCTCTCTTTGATTTATAGATAGTTATCTTTTCCCTGTGTTTCTTGATATCAACTTCCCTCTGTGTATATTCTGTGTCCAGACTTTATCTTTTCAGAAGATACTTATCTTTTCAGACAATACCAATCATTTTAGATAAGGGCTCATCCTTAAAGACTTTATTTAGGTTGATAACTTGAGTACCTTTATAAAAATTCTCTCTAAATAAGGTCAAATTTGGGGGTGACCAGTCTTCATCATAAGAGTTTGAAGTGGAGGAGGGTAGGAAAAAAATGACACAATTCAACCATAGTTATCTTTTTTTCCCCTTGGTTGTTTTTTTTTTTTTTTTTTTTTTTTTTTTCCCTGTTTTAGCTGACACATAAAAATTGTCCTTATTTGTGGAGTACCATGTAATCATTACTTTATGGTAAAAGCATTTAAAATTCTTTGTTCTGGGGCTGGAGTTGTGGCTCAGTGGTAGGTTGCTTGCCTTGCATGTGTGAGGCACTGGATTCAATCCTCAGCACCACATATAAATAATAAGTGAATAAAATAAAGATCCATCAACAACTAAAAAAATATTAAAAAAAAAAATTCTTTGTTCTGCCAGATGCAGTGGTACATACCTGTAATCCCAGATATTTGGGAGAGTGAGGCAGAAGCAGAAGGATGGCATGTTTGAAGCCAGCCTGAGTAACATAGCAAAGACCTCGTGCACCACCGCCCCCACCCCCCCACCCCCGACTCAAAATTAAGCTTAAAAAAAAAAAATTTTTTTTTTAACCTAGGATTGAACTCAAAGGCACTTAACCACTGAGGCACATCCCCAGCCCTTCTTACAGGATCTTGCTGAGTTGCTTAGGGCCTCACTCAGTTGCTGAGGCTGGCTTTGAACTAGCAATCCTTCTGCCTCAGCCTCTGAGCCACTGGGATTATAGGCACTCACCCAGCTAAATTGACCAATTTTTTAAAAACATTTTTTATATATATTTTTCTTAGTTGTCAGTTGACTTTTATTTTATTTATTTATATGTGGTGCTGAGAATTGAACCCAGGGCCTCACACATGCTAGGCACACGCTCTACCACTGAGCCACAACCCCAGCCCTAAATTGACCAATTTGTGTAGCAAAAGATCCTGTCCAGAATAATACATTTTATTTGTTGTCATTTCTCTTTATTTTCCTTTGGTCTGGAACAGTTCCTTAATTTTTTCTTGGCTCGCATGACTTAAATATGCTTGAAGATTACTAGTCAAATATTTTGTGCATTATCCCCCAGTTTGAATATATCTGGTGTTTGTGATCAGATTGAGGTTATTTGTGTTTAGAATTAATATCACATAAGTGATTCTGTGTTCTTTCATTTTGTCAGTTGGCCCACAAGTTTGATATATTTTACTACCTATAGTTTTCCCTTTGATATCTTGATTAATGTCACATCTTCCAGTCTTGTCCATTATGATGTTTTTTCTTATTAATTCTCTTGGGTTGAATTGTGTCTCCCAAAAAGTTATATTGAAACTAGTACGTGTAAATATGACCTTATTTGGAAACAGGGTCTTTGCAGATATAATCAAGTTAAGACAAGATTATTGGGGTGGTCCTTAACTCAATATAACTGGTGCTTTTATTATAAGAAGAAAACTAGACAGAAGGAGAACATCAGTGAGGCTGGAAATGTGGTTCAGTGCCTGAGTGCTTGCCTGGGGGTTTGCAGAACTTTGTAAATTAGTGGTTTCAATTAGTGTGAGATTCTGGGTTTGATTCCCCAGTAGCACGAATAAATAAGTAAATAATTTTTTAAATTTTTTTTAGTTGTAGATGGACACAACACCTTTATTTTATTTATTCATTTTTATGTGGTGCTGAGGATTGAACCCAGTGCCTCGTACGTGCAAGGCAAGTGCTCTACCACTGAGCTACAATCCCAGCCCAGTAAATAAATTTTTAAAAAGGAGAACATCATGAACGTATGGCACACACCTGTAGTCTAAGCTACTTAGGAAGCTAAGGCACTAGGATTGCAAGTTCAGGGCCAGACTGGGCCACCCAGGAAGATTGTATTTCAAAATCCTTAGCATCACCATAGCTTTAATGCATTGGCAATTAAAACAATCAGGAGATCTGTAAGATTTAAGTCAAAGAATTAATATTAGCATCAATAGCAGTAGATCATACCCTTAATACAACATGATGGCAGTAGCACTTTATCTTTGTGATCTTCCTCCAAAAACCCATAACCCCCATCTAATCATGAGAAAAATAGCTGATAAATCTCACTTGACAGTCTACAAAATAACTAAACAGTACTCTTTTTTTTTTTTTTAATATTTTTTAGTTGTCAATGGACCTTTATTTTATTCTTTTATTTATATGTGGTGCTGAGAATCGAACCCAGTGCCTCACGCATGCTAGGCAAGCGCTCTACCACTGAGCCACATCCCAGCCCTAAACAGTACTCTTAAAACTGTTCAAGTTCATCAAAAACAAGGGAGGTTTAACAGATTGTCAGAATGACAAGAACTATTCCAGGCTAAAGAATTCTTTAGATTTCTAACTTAGTTCTGTGGTTGGTGATATTCACTTAGAGATTAGAGCCAGGCTTACTGGTACACACCTGTAATCCTAGTGAGTTGGGAGGCTAAAGCAGCAATGTAGTGAGTGAGACCCTTTCTCAAAATAGAAAAGACTAGAGATATAGTTCTGTGGGAAAGCAACACCCCTGGGTTCAATCCCCGGTGCCGAGAGAGAGGGAGAGAGAATATTAAAAACTACTCTGAGCACGTTGGCGCATGCCTGTAATCCCAGCACTTAGGGAGGCTGAGACAGGAGAATCACAAGTTCAAAGCCAGCCTCAAAAATGGCGAGGCGCTAAGCAACTCAGTGAGACCCTGTCTGCATAAAACACAAAATAGGGCCGGGGATTTGGCTCAGTGGTGGAGTATCCCTGAGTTCAATCCCTGGTCCCAAAAACAAAAAACAAAAAAAAACTACTCCATGGGGCTGAGGATATAGCTCAGTTGGTAGAGTGCTTGCCTCATATGCACAAGCCTGCCCTGGGTTCAATATCCAGCACCACAAAAAAAAAGACTACTCCATGCTTGACAAATTATGTTATTTTCTTGTTTTGTGCCAGTGATGTTGTAATGATGAATAAATCTGATCAGAGTTAGAATGGTAACTTCTTGGTCCTTTTCCCAGAGAAATAAACTTCTTTTTCTCTTTTAGGCATACAAAACCTTTGCTAACCGAGTAAACAATTTAAAGAAGAAATTGGATCAGTTGAAGTCAACCCTTCCTGATCCTGAAGAATCACCAGTCCCTTCCCCAAGTATGGATGCTCCCTCCCCAACTGGTTCAGAGTCTCCATTTCAGGGAATGGGAGGTGAGGAATCCCAATCACCAACAATGGAGAGTGAGAAATCTGCCACACCTGAACCTGTGACAGATAATCGTGATGTGGAAGACATGGAACTCTCAGATGTAGAAGATGATGGGTCAAAAATCATTGGTATGTTCTTATGTAATTAGTAGATAACTTATTCTGTACTGGTTTTCCTTGCCCACTAATTAATCAGTCATGGGTAGATATTAAAAGATAGCTTGGTATATATTAGAACACTAAGGTAACATTTATCTCTATACTACATGGGTTAAGAATCACTGCTGAAGATCAATACTTCAGTATAGCAACAACTAGCTAAAATGTGACCATTAAGCATTTGAAATATAGTTTGTGCAACTTGAGATGTTATGTGAGTATAAAATATACACTAGGGGGCTGGGATTGTAGCTGAGTGGTAGAGTGCTTGTCTTGCATGCATGAGGCACTGGGTTCGATCGTCAGCACCACATCTTTTCTTTGTTGAAACAGTGGAGGACAGGAAGGAAAAACCTATTGAGAAGTCAGCTGTTTCTACATCTGTACCTACAAAGCCGACAGAAACTCTCTCAAAGGCCTCTTCATGTACCCCAGTGCCTGTGACCATGACAGCAACCCCACCTCTTCCAAAACCTGTGAATACTTCTCTTCTGTCGCCTTCCCCAGCTTTGGCTTTGCCCAACCTGGCTAATGTGGATCTGGCAAAGATCAGTTCCATCCTTAGCAGCCTAACATCAGTCATGAAAAATACTGGTAAGTAAGCCCAATGAAGAAGATAAAAAGCTGATTTCTAGCTTTTAAAATTGAGCCATCAGTCTTTTTTGTTCTTGAATTTTTTAAATTATTTTTTCTTTAAAAATGCAGTGAAAATAAATACAGAAACATTAGAATTCAGCAAAGTGAATAAATATCTGTCATCATATTGCCCCAAAGGAAACCACATATATTTATTTACCCTTACAAGTGTATGTGTATACGAGTGTTTGAGAGATTAAATATTTATAATAATTTTTCTTTTAATAATGGGAATAGCGAGATATTGGTGGTTCACGCCTATGATCCCAGTGGCTCAGGAGGCTAAGGCAGGAGGATTGCAAGTTCAAAGCCAGCGTCAGCAACTTAGGCACTAAGCAGCTCAGTAAGATACTGTCTCTATATACAATACAATACAGGGCTGAGGATGTTGTTCAATGGTTAAGTACCCCTCAGTTCAATCCCCAGTACCAAAAAAAGTAGTAGTAATAATGGCCAGGTATGGTTGTGCATGCTTGTAATCCCAGCAGTTTACAAGACTGAGGCAGAAGGATTGTGAGTTCAAAGCCAGCTTCAGCAACTTAGCAAGGCCCTAAGCAACTTCGTGAGACCCTGTCTCTACATAAAATATAAAATAGGACTAGGGATGTTGCTCAGTGGCTAAGCATCCCTAGGTTCAATCCCCAATACCTAATAATAATCATAATAATAATAATAGAAATGTTACCTAAGGATGTTGCTCAGTGGTAGAGTATGTGGCTGCAATGTGTGAGGCCCTGGATTATTTAATCCCAGTACCTCAAAAAAACAAAACAAAACAACAACAACAAAAAAACACATTCATTTCACTGTTTAAAATAATAATAACTGGGGCTGGGGTTGTAGCTTAGCAGTAGAGCACTTGCCTAGCACATGTGAGGTGTTCCGTCCTCAGCACCACATAAAAATAAATAAATAAGTATATATAAAAAGAATCACAAGACAAGCCGGGCGCGGTGGCTCAAACCTGTAATCCCAGCACTTAGGGAGGCTGAGACAGGAGAATCGCGGGTTCAAAGCCAGCCTCAGCAAGGGTGAGGCTGCTAAGCAACTCAGTGAGACCCTGTCTCTATGTAAAACACAAAATAGGGCTGGGGATGTGGCTCAGGGGTCGAGTGCCCCTGAGTTCATTCCCTGGTACCAAAAAAAAAAAAAAAAAAGAATCACAAGACAAACAAGTTGTCCTTTAAAAAATAATAGTAACTAAAATTATATTTTTCATTGATAAGTATATACATCGTGGCAGGGGGTATACTGGGAATCAAAATCAAGGCTTTATATCAAGCACCCACTCTGCACCAAGCTATCCTCCCCAGCCCCAGACCTTGTTTTGTTTTATTTATGTATTTGTTTGTTTATTTATTTATTTATTTTGGTACTGGGAGTTGATCTCAGGGGCACTCAACCATATCCCCAGCCCTATTTTGTGTTTTATGTAGAGACAGGGTCTCACTGAGTTGCTTGCTTAGCGCCTCGCCATTGCTGAGGCTGGCTTTGAACTCGCGATTCTCCTGCCTCAGCCTCCCTAAGTGCTGGGATTACAGGCTTGAGCCACCGCGCCCGGCTCAGACCTTGTTTTAATGGAAAATTTTAATTTAAAATATCTAGCCAAGCTGGGCACAGTGACACACACCTATAATCCAAATGGCTCAGGTGGCTGAGGGAGGAGTATAGCAAGTTCAAAGCCAGCCTCCGCAACTTAGCAAGACCCTGTTTCAAAGTAAAGAAAAGGTGGGGGTGGGGTGGGGCTGGAGATGTGGCTTAGTGGTTAAGTGCCCCTGGGTTCAGTCCCTGGTGCCAATAAATAAATAGGTAGGTAGGTAGGTAGATAAAGATTAGATGAGGTAGATAGATCAGTCTAGCCAGGCATGAGTAACTGTAATGCCAGTTACTCAAGCATCTGAGGCAAGAGGATCACAAATTCAAGGCCAGCCTCAGCAACTTAGTAAAATTCTGTCTCAAAATAAAAATTTTGTGAAAAAAGGTTGGAAGCACTGAGTGCAGTGGCACACACCTAGAATTCCAATTCAGGAGGCTGAGGTAACTTTTTTTTTTTTTTAGCTGTAAATGGACATAATGTCTTTATTTTATTGCTTTGTATGTGGTGCTGAGGATCGAACCCAGGGCCTCACGCATGCGAGGCAAGCGCTCTACCGCTGAGCTACAATCCCAGCCCCCGTGGCTGAGGTAACTTAGTGAGACCTTGTCTCAAAATAAAAAGGGCTGGGGGTGTAACTCAGTGGTAGAGCACTTGTCTCACATCCAAGTGCTGGGTTCAATCCCCAGCGCCACACACACATACACAAGAAAAACTAAATGAAAATGTATAAAAGTAGAACACCCCATGTATTTATCACTCAATTATAAGATAACCATAGCCAGGCACTGTGGCGCACACCTGTAATCTCAGCACTTTGGGAGACCGAGACAGGAGAATCCTAAGTTCAAAGCCAGCCTCAGCAACGGCGAGGCACTAAGCAAACCAGTGAAACACAAAATAGGCTGAGGATGTTGCTCAGTGGTCGAGTAACCCTGAGTTCAATCCCTGGTACCAAAAAAATAATAATAATAAGATAACCATGACAAATCTATAACCTATTCATTCTTGATTATTTTGAAGATAATTTCAATCCAAACATATTTTTCTTTTTTTTCTGTAGTAAGGATTTTACTCAGGTGCTTTATCACTGAGCTACATCCTCAACCCTTTTTTTAAATTTTGAGACAGAGCCTCAGTAAGTTGCTTAGAGTCTTAGTAAATTGCTGAAGCTGGCCTTGAACTTACAGTTCTTCTGCCTTAGCCTCCCAAATTATTGGGATTACAGGCATGTACCACTGCACCCAGTCCAAACATTGAATTTCATCATAAATATTTACATACATCTAAAAGATGAAGGCTCTTGGGCCAGATGTAGCCTAGTGTTGGAGTGCTTGCACAGCATGTGCAAGGTCATGGGTTAGCTCCCCAGCACTGAAAAAAAAAGTTGGATAAAGACCCTCTCCACCCCCAAAAAATTCAGCATATTTTTAGTTTTTTCATGTTATAACAAAATTGATATCCAAGAATATACTATTTTGTGTACCTAGTATATGAAAGTTCCTGTTCCTCACCCTCTCCACTGTTTTACTTCATTTAATCTGTGTCACATTCAACCTTTACAAGTCATTTTAATGTTTTTTTGTTGATTAAAGATGTGGTTAAAACTTTTTTATTTGCTTTTCATTTGTTTCTTTTCTTTTTTTTTGGTACCAGGGATTGAACTCAGGGATAGTCAACCACTGAGCCACATCCCCAGCCCCATTTTGTGTTTTATGTAGAGACAGGGTCTCGCTGAGTTGCTTAGCACCTCGCCGTTGCTGAGGCTGACTTTGAACTCGCGATTCTCCTGTCTCAGCCTCCCAAAGTGCTGGGATTATAGGCATGCACCACCACGCCTGGCTCATTTCTGTTTCTTTGTAAAATAATCTGTTCATAGTTTTTATCATCTTTCAAATAGTAAAATATTTTTCTCTTTATATACCATTTTTCCTGTTAAAAATCAACTGTTTGGGGGCTGGGGCTATAGGTCAGTGGTAGAGTGCTTGCCTAGCATGCACGAAGCACTGGGTTCGATCCTCAGCACCACATATGAATAATAATGAATAAAATAAAGATCCATCAACAACTAAAAAGAATTTTTTTTAAAATCAACTGTTTTGAAATGCAAAAAACATATAAAGGTCATTATTTCAAAAGCAAATAATTTATCAGTCACATGGAAGTGTGCAGTAGTAGAGTTCTGCAATTCCAGTGGGTCTGATCATCCACTCATCCAGCAGTGGTTACTGAGTACTAACAGGGCTCTTAAGTATAGGTCCTCTTTGCTAGTGGGAAGAAAAGGAGGTTGCCTGGTCTTTTCTTGTTGGAGTTCTCAAAACTAATGAATATATAAGAAAATAACTTCATACTTGTTTTAAGGATGTTCCAAATAGAAGTAGTGTATCTTAATCTTTAGATTTTTTTCTTTGTACATTCCATGATAAGGAGCCAATTATGGATCAGACACAGAATTTCTATTAAACATATCAGACTCATTGAAGTGAGTGGAAAATGTCATTAATTGAAAGGTCATTTTGAATTGTGATTTCTTGAGTTCATCTTTCTGCCACCAGGGGTCAGTCCTGCATCAAGACCTTCTCCAGGAACTCCTACCAGTCCCAGCAACCTCACCAGTGGCCTGAAAACACCTGCACCTGCCACAACAACAACATCTCACAACCCTCTGGCAAATATCCTCTCCAAGGTGGAGATCACCCCAGAGAGCATTCTATCTGCTCTTTCCAAAACCCAGACACAGTCAGCCCCTGCACTGCAAGGTAAACTGACATCTGCCAGAGGGACTTGTGTTTGTCCCTGGCTTAATACTGTATTCCATTTCTGAGGAATACAAAGGCATACAATTAGTTCCTGATTTTCTTTATATTTATCATCTATTATTTTTCATTTATGGAATTAAAAATGTCAAAGCTTAAAGAGACTTTAAATATTATCTAGTCTAAGTTAGGCATGGTGGCACATGACTATAATCCCAGCTACTGGGGAGGCTGAGGCAGGAGGATCACAAATTTGAGATCAGATTGGGCAACTTAGTGAGAACCTTTCTCAAAATAAAGAGCTGGGGAAGTAGCTAAATGGCAGAACACTTGCCCAGCATGCAAGATGTCCTGGGTTCAGTCCCCCAGTACCACATAAAAAGAAAAAGTCTAATCCACTCCCTTCCAGGTAAGAAAGCTAAGGCTCAGTGAGTTGATGACCTGCTTAAGCATACGCATCTACCTCATCAGTGATGAGCCAAGATTAAAACCAGATTTCTTAATTGGTTACGTGGTTATACTACAACACCCTAGCTTTTAGTACTGGTTACAATGTGTTGTTTTAGTTGCCCAGGCATGGGCTTGAACTCTTAAATCTTCTGCATCAGCTTCCTGAGTAGCTGGGATTAATTATAGGCACATGCCATTTTGCCCAGTTAGTTATAAAGGTCTCTACATCTTTTTTTTTTCCCCACTTACCTATAATCTCTGCCTCATTTGAACCTCTGTTCAGCTTTGCCAGTAGTGTTTTGCATGTAAAACTACCTGCTTCTAACATTTTTTCCTAAGGTCTGTCTGATCTCTACTCTTTCTTTCCAGATACCAACACAACCCTTTTGAAATATCTTAGTATAATTATGCAATGCATTATAAATACCATAACAGTATCTTCATTGTAGCGATGTATTCGATAATCAGTAATCTCAACCAAGGGCCTCTAGGGAATGTTTGGCAAGGATTAGAGATATGCTTGGTTATCACAACTAGGCAGGGGGGATACTACTAATGCATCTAGTGGATCAGAGCCATGGGGGTTGTTGCTAAACATTCTATAATGCATAGGAAAACCCCCAACAGCAAAGACTTATCCATCCCAAAATGTCAAAAGTGCTGAGCTTGAGAAATCATGCTCTGTATGAGTATAGTAGTATAGATATCTATTAATTTTCTGTTTCCTAAATTGTTTTGTAAGTGGATCAGTCAAGTACTATATTATGATGAATTTTGTTATAAAATATAGAAATTTTGTTACACAGAACTAAATTCTATAAAGTAATAATACATAGCTTCCATCTATTGGTACTAGCAATAAATAATTGATGATAATATTGTGGCACATGTTGAACCACTACTTTCAGGAACCGTTCATTTGAAGGATTGATATGCTTATGATTTCTCCCTTTCAATCCCTCTTCTATTGCCATCCTATAGTAACAATAAAAATATTGAACTCATTTGTGTGATTGACATATAAAACTACATTGAAAGAGCTTTTCCTTTCATTAGATTTCTGAAACAGTATCATGTGGACTTGGACTTTGTCATCAGGCAAAATTTGAATGGAATTAAGCATGTTTTGATAGAATGAGAAATGAGAATCCCCAAAAACAACTTTTGTGGACTAACAGGGTGGTTCATCACCTTTTATTTTCTTACAGAAAGTGGAATTCTCCTACACTTTTCAAAGGACTGTGTCCAGCAGCATAAATAGATATGTTTATTAAATGTCTCCGAGAAATCTCTTACAATTTGGTTCTATGACAAGGGTCCATAGGCCTTATTGATAGATTTTCAACACAAAAGAAAGTAATTTTTTTTTTTTTTGGTACCAGGGATTGAACTCAGGGGCACCCGACCACTGAGCCACATCCCCAGCCCCATTTTGTGTTTTATGTAGAGACAGGGTCTCACTGAGTTGCTTAGCACCTCGCCATTGCTGAGGCTGGCTTTGAACTCGCGATTCTCCTGTCTCAGCCTCCCTAAGTGCTGGGATTACAAGCGTGAGCCACCACGCCCGGCTAAGAAAGTAATATTTAATGGTCAAAGAAATTGTATTTATTCTAAAAATCGGGGTAGTATCTATCTTAACAAGATGGTCTTTTGAAGAATATATCCCTCAGTATCTGAAAGATACGCTGAAATATCTTTTTAAAATTACATGACATGGGCTGGGATTGTAGCTCAGTGGTAGAGTGCTTGCCTTGCATGCGTGAGGCCCTGGGTTCGATCCTCAGCACCACATACAAAACAATAAAATAAAGACATTGTGTCCATCAACAACTAAAAAAAAAATATTTAAAAAAAAATTACATGACATTATTACGTATCACATTGTAGTACTTGAGGACTTCTGGGTTTGGTGACAACAATGACTGCTAGGAATTAAAATTAAATCAAACTGTTAGGAAAGGAAAATTGAATAGCCTGGAAACTTTTCAGAATAAAATATGCTTTTTTTTTTCCCCTCAAGAGGATAACTGAAGATAACAGTATATCAACTGTTTAGATACTGTTGAATATTGATATTAGATTACTGGATAATAATAAAAACCAGGAAACATTAAAATTTCACCAGCATGGTGGCTTAAGCCTGTAATCCCAGCAGCTAAAGAGGCTGAGACAGGAGAATCACAAGTTCAAGACTAGCCTCAGCAACTTAGTGAGACCCTAAGCAACTTAGCAAGACCTTGTCTCAGAATAAAAAACAAAAAGATTTGGGGATATGGCTTGGTGTTTAAGCACCCTTGGGTTCATTTCCCAGTATTGCCTGTACACACACACAAAATAATGTTAAAAAGTAATGCTGGAGTGGCCCTAAAATTCTTCAGACCTTAAATCTCAGCAAATTTGGGTTAAAATTGATATTTGAAGAAATATTAACCAAAATTGCCATAAAAAATTATGATACATTCTTTTAAAGTATCATTGCTAGGGAGCAGTTTTAGCACATTTATTGACTAAAATCCATACATCTGGGGCTAGAAATGTATCTCAGTGGTAGAGTGTGTGCCTTGCATACAAGAGGCCCTGGGTTCAAACCCTAGTACCAAAAAGAGGGAAATCTATATAATCGATAATCCTTGGTTTTTACAAGTTATAGAATGGAAAATAGCATGCTAGGCGAGCACGCTACCACTGCGCCACAATCCCAGCCCCAAGTCCAATGTTTTTTATGACCTTTAGCCAGTACTTGTTTGGTCTAGATTACCTTTGGCTTCATATTTTAAAATCTGTCTGGTTCCCACCAGAATGAATGAAGATATCTAATAAGCCTACATTGTTTTTATTATATGACAGAGTTATTCTTTTTAACCCCTCTAATCTTTGTTTTTATAGGCCTCTCATCTTTACTTCAGAGTGTTACTGGGAACCCAGTTCCATCCAGTGAAGCTGCATCTCAGAGCACACCAGCTTCCCCTGCCAACACCACAGTCTCTACCATAAAGGGAAGAAATGTGTCTTCTAATACCCAGTCTTTCATTCCCAAAAGCTTCAACTATTCTCCTAATTCATCAGCTTCTGAAGTCTCTTCAACTTCAGCCAGCAAGACATCAATCGGGCAAAGCCCAGGGCTTCCAAGCACTACATTTAAACTACCATCCAACTCTCTAGGGTTTACAGGTACCCACAATACTAGCCCTGCTGCCCCGCCTACTGAAGTTGCCATGTGCCAATCTTCAGAGATCTCCAAGCCAAAGCTGGAGTCAGAGTCCACCTCCCCAAGCCTGGAAATGAAGATCCACAACTTCTTAAAAGGTAATCCTGGTTTCAGTGGCTTAAACTTAAACATCCCAATCCTGAGCAGTTTGGGGTCCAGTGCCCCATCAGAGAGCCATCCCTCAGACTTCCAGCGTGGCCCTACTAGCACCTCAATCGACAACATTGATGGAACCCCTGTACGGGATGAACGGAGTGGGACACCCACCCAGGATGAGATGATGGACAAACCCACATCCAGCAGTGTAGATACTATGTCCCTGCTTTCTAAGATCATTAGCCCGGGTTCCTCAACACCCAGCAGTACAAGATCACCACCCCCTGGGAGAGATGAAAACTACCCCCGGGAGCTCTCTAATTCTGTATCTACATATCGACCCTTTGGCCTGGGCAGCGAATCTCCCTATAAGCAACCTTCTGATGGAATGGAGAGACCATCTTCCCTGATGGACTCTTCCCAGGAAAAGTTCTATCCAGATACTTCTTTCCATGAAGATGAAGATTACCGAGATTTTGAGTATTCAGGGCCTCCACCTTCTGCTATGATGAACCTGGAGAAGAAACCAGCCAAATCTATCCTGAAGTCAAGCAAGCTTTCTGATGCCACTGAGTACCAGCCAATCCTGTCCAGTTATAGCCACAGGGCCCAAGAATTTGGGGTAAAGTCTGCCTTCCCTCCATCTGTAAGAGCCCTCCTGGACTCTAGTGAGAACTGTGACCGTCTCTCTTCTTCCCCTGGGCTATTTGGTGCCTTCAGCATAAGAGGGAATGAACCTGGGTCTGACCGGTCACCATCACCGAGTAAGAATGATTCATTTTTCACCCCCGACTCCAACCACAATAGCTTGTCTCAGTCTACCACTGGGCATCTCAGTTTGCCACAGAAGCAGTACCCAGACTCTCCTCACCCAGTCCCACATCGTTCCCTTTTCTCTCCGCAGAATACCCTCGCTGCTCCCACGGGCCACCCACCCACATCAGGCGTGGAGAAAGTCCTGGCCTCCACCATTTCCACCACGTCGACGATTGAGTTTAAGAATATGCTTAAAAACGCCTCACGCAAGCCCTCAGATGATAAGCATTTTGGCCAGACCCCCAACAAGGCCACTTCAAATGATGGTGTCAGTCTATCTAACCTCGCCCAGCCCAACTTGACTACCACTGATCAGCAGCAACAAGAAGAGCACTACCGCATAGAAACCCGCGTTTCTTCCTCCTGCTTAGACTTGCCTGATAGCACAGAAGAAAAGGGGGCCCCTATAGAAACTTTGGGTTATCATAATGCAGCCAATAGAAGGATGTCAGGAGAGCCAATACAGACTGTAGAGTCCATCCGAGTTCCTGGGAAGGGAAATAGAGGACATGGGCGTGAGGCTTCAAGGGTGGGCTGGTTTGACCTGAGCACATCAGGCAGCTCTTTTGACAATGGCCCCTCAAGTGCCTCTGATTTGGCATCCCTTGGGGGTGGGGGCAGCGGAGGCCTCACTGGCTTTAAAACAACATACAAGGAACGGGCACCCCAATTTCAGGAGAGTGTCGGCAACTTTCGTTCCAACAATTTCAACTCAACATTTGAGCATCATCTCCCCCCGTCCCCCTTGGAACATGGGACACCCTTCCAGAGAGAGCCAGTGGGGCCATCATCTGCCCCACCCGCCCCTCCTAAGGATCACAGTGGTATCTTCTCTCGAGATGCACCTGCTCATCTACCCTCTGTGGATCTTTCGAACCCCTTCACAAAGGAGGCAGCGCTGGCCCACGCTGCCCCACCGCCTCCTCCTGGAGAGCACAGCGGAGTTCCTTTCCCTGCCCCACCCCCTCCTCCACCCCCTGGGGAACATAGCAGCAGTGGTGGGAGTGGTGTCCCCTTTTCTACTCCACCCCCTCCTCCACCCCCTGTTGACCACTCTGGGGTTGTGCCCTTCCCAACCCCACCACTGGCAGAGCATGGAGTGGCAGGGGCTGTGGCAGTGTTTCCCAAGGACCATAGCTCCCTCCTTCAAGGGACCCTGGCTGAGCATTTTGGGGTGCTTGCAGGACCCAGGGACCATGGGGGCCCCACCCAACGAGACCTCAATGGCCCTGGCCTTGGCCGTGTCCGGGAGAGCCTGAGCCTACCCGCCCATTCTCTGGAGCACCTGGGCCCAGCTCATGGAGGAGGTGGGGGAGGCAGCAACAGCAGCAGTGGCCCCCCCTTGGGTCCCTCACACAGAGACGCCATCAACCGGAGTGGTATGATTTTACGGAGTCCCCGGCCAGATTTTCGGCCTAGGGAACCTTTTCTCGGCAGAGACCCATTCCACAGTTTAAAGAGACCCAGGCCACCTTTTGCTAGGGGCCCTCCGTTCTTTGCACCAAAACGCCCATTCTTCCCTCCCAGGTACTGATGGAAACCAAGGGGAAAAGGCATTTTGAACAGTCTAGAGAGCATTGGAAGTAGGAGTTTGGTTTATTGTTGTTTTTATTTGTTTTCCCTCCCTTGATTTATTTTTTTATTATGATAAAGGGCCTCCCTCCCAAATTAAAAAGTCATATATGCTTACATTTTACTATTCCATCCAGTCCCTCCTCCCACAGCACTTCTTTCTCCAAGCTGTTTGTATTTAAGAAAGAAACACAACCAAAGCCACTTTATTTGGCTGGGGGCTTGGGGAGTGGGGAGGAAAACAATCTTTATTTTATCCCATCTATTGAAGAGTATTAATACATTTGAAATAAAACTTCCATCAGTACAGATAATAACATGTGCAATGTTGGGGTGTTATTTTGGGGTTGGCTTCTGTAGTAGTCAATGGAAGGACTCCTGTCCTCTTCCTTCTCCAATTAAGTAACTGCTGTAACCAGTGTGACTCCCTTTTCTATGCTCTGTGCCCTTGCTGACAGCCAAGAGATATTGCAGGGAGGAAATGTGGAAAATCTTGGGCCTTTCAGGGTTGTTTTTGTTTTTTGTTGTCAGGTTTCTTTGTTTTATTTTTAAAGGCATGTTGTTGTTTACCCTTCTCCTAAAAATCTTACCCCCTTTTTTTTTTAATCAATTCCTTCCTCTAAAGTACTATCAGCAGTAACTTTGAGGAAATACAAATCTCATTCTATCCTGGTCAAAATTTTTCTCCTCTTACAAGGAATGAAAGGGGGCAGAATATAAGTTCCAGGTTAAAATAAGGAGTGCCTACAACATATAAAACTAGGAAAGGAACCATTGATGGTGTGATGTGACCTGAGTGTCTTTTGTAAACAAGAGGAAATAGGATACATTTCCATGTATCTTGCACCAAGCTCTTGCTTCCTGCTTTTTTTTCTTAACTATTTTTCTTCTCGATCTTCATTTCTATTTTGACTAGAAAGTCACTACAGTTGACAGTTGATACAAAGGTGCAAATGAAATATTATCCCTGCATTTTTTAATATAAGGGATAGATGTTAATTTTATTTCCCTAATGTGGTATTCATTGGTGGTTTTCAGCAAAAGTTAACTATTAGAGAAAGGAAAATATTTGCCTTCATCTTCATTTTCCCCTTGCCTCAGTCCTATATTTACCCGTATTCTTGGTAATTCAGAGGAGATTCAGTAATATCTTGATATTATACCTCCTTAAATGTGTCTTAGAAACAGGTGGGTGTTACTATTCGTGTCATTACAGAAAAACAAAAGGACCCCATAAATCCAGATTGGACCCACTCTGCAGTTAGCCTATCACATTTCAAGGCTTAAGCCTTATCCCCACTTCTTATGCTCAATGGGAGGCAAAGAATGTTTCCGCTTTTCATTTCTACACAAGAGAGGTATACTTTTCTTCTCCTTGGACTAAAAGGCCTGTTTGTGTTCTACATCTAGTATTTGGGGGAAAGACAATCATTGTACTTTGTTTAATCTTTGTATCTAGGGACACTGAGAAGTAAATACTGCTAACTACTTTTTTTTTCTTTTAGTTTTTTAGTGTTTTATCCCAAGGTACTGATAAATCTCCAGATAGATGAGTAAAACAGTATGTATTGAGTTTTTGAAGGAATCCTAGGAAATTTCATATATTTTCTTCCAAGTTAGTACAGTACTGACTATGAGAAAGTATGGGAATTGCTTTGGATTTCTCCAGTGGAATATTAAAGGTCGGGGAGGGTGGGCAGTGTAGTAACAGAAGATGACTCTTTGTCTCAGAATAAACTTGTTTTTCAGAGAAAGAGCAGCTTAAACCAGGTATGCATCATAGCTTGGGAGTTTTGTGTAATGTTTTCCACATTATTTATTTGGGCTCACCTTGTGTTCTGTGGTTAGGATGCGCCAACTCATTCATCTTCCTAATGCGTATCTGGGCTTAAGCCAACTATTCTTTGTTTCTTTGACCCTCAAGCCTCTCTGCCCTGTAGCTCTCCCCACAAAAATGCATGATACCATGACCTTGTATGTGGGATGTGGTATATAGTATAGCAAAGCAAAGGAAGCATAGTTATTTTGAGTCCTAAGGCATTTGTTTAGTGAAAAAGCATAAGAGAGAGGATGAGGGTGGGGGTAAGGGAAATTCTGTCTGACTTTGAGAATTGATTTTTTTTTCTTTGCAGAAATTAAGTGGGATGTTTTTCATTCTAGAATAAAAAGAATGTGAATTCTTTCTGCTGCTCTTGTTTAAGCTAAACGTAGTGTTTACTTGAAAAGGCTCTCTGACCTTTTGATTTTATCAGAAAACGTGGGGATGTCAGGAAAGTGGCTTCCTGAGTATTGGGGCAGGGTAATTGTCCTCGAAAACATGATGGCTGATCCTTGAAAGGAAGATATTGTACAGTTCAAAGATGGACTTTTAAGGGGTTGGGTTTTTGTGGGATGTTTTTGTTTTGTTTTTGTCACGGAGTCCTCAGTGCATTTGTTCCAGGATGGAAGTGAGGATTTGTATGAGACTGTCAGCTATTAATTTTAAAGAAATTGCTACAGCAGTAAACGAAGACAACAATGTATATATGTGATATAGTGAAACAAAAAAGACAATTCTGGTATTCATAAACATGAAACAAAGGGGTTTTATTCTTCTGTGTCTGTGATTTAAAACTCCGTGACCATGCTCTGACTTTTGTATTTCAACCTGAGTTTTAAAAATAAACGAGATATTTTTTAAAGAAAGTATAACATACTGTGTCTTAGCAAGGACATGATTCATATGAAAGCAGAATATGAGAAATTATTACTAAGGTCCTGGTGCTCACTGTAAAATCACAGACAAAGAATTCTAGTAAATACACTAGTACCACTTAAAGTTCAGTGATACAGTATCAGAAGTAGGATCCTTAAGTATTGTGTAAGAGTTCACTCTTCAGCCAGTTAACACGAGAGCTCCCTCCCTGCTTCCCTCTGCCTGCCCAAGAGTTAAAGTAAATAGAATTTGGTTTGATCCAGGGAAGGTAAAATGAACAGAGCAGGATTTTTATCCTGATACCAGGAAAACAATGGGGTATATATGGTACAGCAAACCTATCTAGATAATGTGAATATGCTAAACTTCCTAATTGCAGAATATTCGCTATCAGTCCTGAAGTTACCTGTTCACACAGTTTAGCTTCAGGTGTTACTGTTTTGAAGCCGCTGTAAATTACTGCTTCCCTTCTTCCCTCCCCCCCCTTTTTTAAATTGGTGGGGTTGCCTGTTAAGATTAAAATTAGATATGTTGGTGATATTCTCACGTGTTCAGTGTGGAAAACAAAACAAGTACATGCTTTAAAGGCAACAACAATGAAATCCTTTTGAAATGTGTATTGATATCATTTAATAAAATAACTAGTTCTAAAGGTTTGACATTTTTCTTTGAGATTGGGGCTTTGACCAAGGGCCCCAGCTTCTCTGGTGAGTCAAAACAGGAGGGAACTTCTCCAGGAGCTGAAACTACTGCTTTGAGGAGCAGACCTGTGGTTGGAAAACCAAAATTTTCTCCAGCAAAGATCCAACATGACTGTCCAGGGCTGAAGGTGAAACCAACTACAGAATGCAGAAAGAAAATCCTGGATATATCTCTGAAGATGCAGTTGTATTGGCTTTTGGTCTAAGGGTATGTGGTGAAGGGGGAGTGAATGGCCTGTGTGCCCACAAATTTCTGAGGCACCACAGAGTGGCCACAGATCACCTGTCTCATTCCTTCCTCATGACCACTTGCACTTTCTTCTAGCCATTCCTTTAAAAAAAAAAAGAAACTTTTTCCCCAATATTTTGTTTTCCAGTTTAATAAAATATAGCTTTCTTTGTTGTGTGGTTGACTTTTCCCCTCACATTGATCTTGTCCAAATGTTCCCTTTGACTTCTGTGGCTATTATCACTAAAGGCTATCTGAGCCTCTAAGATCTTCATGACCTTGTGAGTTTTGTTTGATCCTTGATGTAACTGTGTGGTGGGTGGGGTGAGACCAAGATGTTCAGGGAGTGGTTGGTGATAAAGTGGATATACTGTACAGATAATTGCTTGTCTTCCAAAAGTTGTTACATTGTGAGTCAAGATGTATTTTTAAAGCAGGCATAGAATTGTGGTGAGGATCCTTCTGGCCAGTTCTTTCCCCACATATACCCTTGTTGCATATTGGCAACCTGTCACACAGAAGCCACAACTTAATCCTCTCTTACCCCATCTCTTTTTTCCCCCATAGTTTTTTTAGTCATAGATAGACACAATACCTTTATTTATTTATTTTTATGTGGTCCTGAGGATTGAACCCAGTGCCTCACACATGCTAGGCTAATGCTTTACCACCCAGCCACAACCCCAGCCTCCCATCCCTTTTCATCATAACCCAGTGAGGCTTAATAAATGGAATGTTTTCTTTAAGGGGTAAAGAGACCTAGGCACTGCCTTTGGGTCAGGCCTGGGTCACTGGCAGGGTAGAAGGCTCTAAATAGCAGCCTTGATTACGTGAAGCTACATATATGTGTCACAAGATAATTCAGAAATAGCAGCAGCCTAGGAACACACCCAGCAAGTAGGGTGTACCCCTGCACTGGCTGCTTTTGGAATGTAGCTCATCCTTCCTTTCTTCCTTATTCCCTCCTGGGACCTGGACTTGCCCACCTTATTCTTTTCTCTATTCCTTAAGAAAGTCACAGCCCTTAGACTTCCTCATTGGCCTTTCTGGGCACATTATTGAAAATTTATAATTTCCCTTAAATCACTTTACTTAAGCCTTTCTTACACAAAAGGGATGAGTTACCTCATATGTAGACATAGTAAAACACCATCAGAATGGGTGTTGGGGTGTCTCTCATACTTGCTTATGAGTAACTATAGACAAGACTGATCAACTGCTGTTCATAATTGCTGAGTAATAACTCACTGAGGCTGTGTTGACAAGGATACTAGAGGATCATCAGTAAGAGAGAGACATACTCTTAAGTAAACATCCTGTTCCCTCATCTCCAGTGTAGAAGAGAAGCACATATGCTTTAAAGGAAAGGAGCAAATGTGATGTAAAACTTTGAAAGTTACTTCTGATGGTGCTAAGGGAGGAGACAACTTTTTTACTTAGTTACAAGTTTGTGAGAGAGGAGGTAAGGCTGATACCTATTTAGAAATTTTATAATCAATTACCATAATTTTTTTTTCCTTTCTGTTGCTGAAGATTTGAGCCCAGAGGACCTCACCCTTGCTAAGTACTTGTTCTACCACTAAGTTGTATCCCCAGCTCCTCCATATTTTCCCCAGAACTTGCTCTTTGTTCTCACAAGAGTCAAAAGTTGAGAATACAGGTGTGGGTGGAGGGGCTAGTGAGTTCTGTGCTAACTGAAAAACAAATAGGCAGCAATTTTTTTGTGTTTGACTCAAAAGGGTGTTGGCTAAACCAGTCTATCCTGGACCTGCTTAGGTTCATAGAAAATTAAATATTCTAGCAAATTAACTTCCTTAACATACTCCAGTACTCTGCCAAATAATTTGCAGAAAAGAGAAGACTTGACACTAACACATTTTTCTTGGGGTAGTTAGAATGGATAGAAAAAGATGGACAGCATCCAGTTCTGTATTCCCTTCTCAGACTAGGAGTCCTTGAACTCAGGTGAGACAGAACTCAAGGTGGTCAGTCATTGCCAAGAGCAGCAGAGGTTAGTGAAGGATTGTTTTGAAATCTTACAGAAAAGCGGCCTTGGTTGTACATAGGGGCCTATAGATTACCCAGGACCTTTAAGAGTATTTTTGCTCCTTCCCCCCTCCCCCTTTGTTTCAGCATTGAACCTAAATTGACGCATCCCTGTACTGGTTCCTGCATTTAGATTTCTATGCCTACCCCCCCCCCCCGCCACACACACACACACACACACAGACACATACACACATGCTGGCCTTGACCTGACAAATCAGTGTTAAGAGGTGCAGGCGGAGGGGTCCTTCTTTCTCTTATACAATGAGATGTCTTGAGGAAGGAAATTTTGTGAAGATTTTTGAGGTGAGCTCAAGGCTTTGTTTTTTGTTTGCTTTTGTTTTTTTTGTTTTTTGTTTGGTATTGGGAGTTGAACTCGGGGCCACTCGACCACTGAACCACATCCCCAGTCCTTTGTGTTTTATTTAGAGACAAGGTCTCACTGAGTTGCTTAGCGCCTCGCCATTGCTGAGGCTGGCTTTGAACTCGCAATTCTCCAGTCTCAGCCTCCCAAAGTGCTGGGATTACAGGCGTGAGCCACCATACCCAGTGAGGCTTTGTTTTTCAAAGCCAAAATTTGGTTTCATCTCCATGCCCCTGACAGGAAGCTTTCCCTTCTGTCCACTCAACACATTTTTCTGGATTTTGTCCATTGTGGTATCGAAAGCAGAGTTAACGTAAAAGCTTGCCCCATTCTCGACCTTTCACATTACTAAAATTAATGTTTTTTTTTTAAAACCTAATTGCCACACCCACTCCTATGTCTTTAACCACTTGGCTACTACTATGGGTCTCAGCATTTGCTAGGCTAGAAGTATGTAGCTCAGTGGTAGAGCTCTTGCCTAGTATGCAGGAGGCCTTAGGCTCTATCCCCAACATCACACACACATGAAATTGGTGGCAATGATATAAACTTTTATTGTCTTTTTTTTTTAACCTTCCAATACCTTTAATATCTTTTTGGTACAAGGAAGTTTGGGGGAATTTGCTTCCAGGAGCTAAGATAAATATGGAGATATGTGCTGATCCTTATAAGTGGAAAGTGTATTTTATCTTCAATAGAGAGTACTCTTACATATGATTTTTGTGAGGGAGTGGGTACTGGGGATTGAACCCAGGGATATGCTACTATTGAACTACAACCCCAGCCCTTTTATTTTTTACTTTGAGACAGGATCTGGCTAAGTGGTTGAGGCTATCCTGGAACTTAGGATCCTTCCACCTCAGCTTTCCAAATCTCTGGGATTATACGCATGTGACACCATGCCTGACTCTTAGATATACTTTAAAGCTATAAAAACATCTTTCAACCAAGACTTTAGCTGTCTTGGGATGTCTACTCTAAAAGCTGAGAATTTCCTAAAATTTGACTAAGGGCCTAGGAGAACTTCTATTTAGGTTTCCCTTTCCCCTATACTTCTGTGGAAATCTTAAATGATTTCCTTCATGCTTCTTTTTCCTGAATTTCAGTTGGCAGAGAAAAGTTGGACAATACCTCTGCACCCTATTTTAAAGGGCTTTTGGGCCATAAGTATCTGCATAGATGAAATGGAAGCAATCTGGCCCAAGAGACAAATAGAAGAACCCAGGCTTTGGATTGAGAGAGAATGGAACTTGACTTTTCTGAGGACTATTTTCTATGTTTTAAAGGGAGCATAGGAATACTTCTTAACAAATGAGATAGTGAAAGCATAGCACTTGGCACAGAGTAGGTGTTCAGTGGTATTCTGGCAGGGAGGGGTAGAGCTGGCAACAAGAGAAGTTTCAGGGATAAATGTTTCCCAGGCAGAGACTTAGTGGGTTAAAATTTTCTAAGGCTGAAGCATATACTACTCAGAAGTTATAGAAGAACCAATAATTAATTGGCCTTTGCTGGCATTGTGCTTACTTGCTACAAGGGGTGGGATGGCATAACTCTTGACATACCTTCAGGCTATAAAGGCGATGATGTGGTAGTTGATGGATCAGCATCACTTCAACATCCAACTGGGTGCACTGCACACAATAGTATGCAGTCAGTAAATGTTTGAGGGATGAGTATAGGGAGCTTCCATCACAGGATAGTCTACTTTATTTCTAACATCCTAACAAAAGAGGACAAGATAAAATGATTAAAGAAATTGTGTCAGTATACATAATACATCCTTTGGCGCTTCAAGTCAATACAGTGATTAGTACATACTTAATAATCATCGAGCACTTACCGTTTTGTTGCTGGCAATATAACACTCCCTTGCCCCTTTTAGAGCAGAACTGCAAGAAAATTTCTGCCTGTTGTCACCATTTCTGAATGCTATTTAAAAATTCTTGTTACCTTCTAACTGTGCCACCCCCCCACACAAGTAATCTCCCATAGTCTTGTCTCTCTCTACCTCTCCCCCTTTGTATTTCAGGATGTCTAACATACCGGAAGATGGAGCCAAGATCCAGAGTGGTGCCTATGACTCAGATCAACTGCCCTCCCCAGACAGAATGTCCTGCCTCGCTGAAAAACTAGATTAAACAGCTTTGACAACCTTTGATTCCCGTCACCACTGAAACTTGAGAACCAACTCTAACCATCCCTACCCCCAGGTGAGGGGACTAAATGGGAATTATTAAGAGCCTCACAGTCACCCATAAGTTCACTCCCCTTCATCTTTTACTACAAATCTGACCATGTTTCTATTTTTACTGTGTAAATTAATCAAATATGGGTAGTCTTGTATCATAGATGTAACAATGGAAAGGGAGAGAAGGAAGTTGAGAGCTGGGATGGGAATGAGAGACAAAAGACTTATGTATGGAGCAGTGGCAGGAGTCAGCTACCTCTTTCTGAGGTAATGGAGGAGTGTATTGTGAGTAAACTGTACTAGTAAAGAAAGCATGATGTGGGTGAAGTGTGCAAGTCTTAGATTCAAAAGCCAGCATGGCTAAGATTAAGAGGTCTCTAAGGTCCCTCTTAAGTACCATGGGTATGAAGGGACTCCAAGGGTGACCTCTGCAGATTTCTTGTTCCAGACTTAAAGCTATTATATCCATTTTTTATATAATGACTTCTTACTGCTGTTGACTGTTACCATATACCAACCCCTATGCCAGACCATTTATATAAAATTTAGCTGAACATTTGCGAGTGATACTATTATTATTATCTTGTGTGCATATGTGTGTGGTGCTGGGGATTGAACACAGGGCCTTGTGCATATAAGGCAAGCACTCTACCAACTGAGCTATATCCCTAGTCCCCTATTCTTATCTTATAAATAAGAAAATTTAGGCTTAGAGAAATTAAGTACTTTGCGAAAAAAAAAAAAAGTTAATGGCAGATCCAGGATTTACACTAGATCTGTTTCCAAAGTCTATGCTCTTAAACAGTTTCCATCCTGCCTTAAGGATCCTGTATAAGAAAATTTATGGTTAAAGGGAAATGATTACCATTGCCAGTCATTTCTCGTCCACTCTCGCTCTCAAGAATTCTGCCCCTGTTCTCAAAGGTACTGGACACATCATTGCTACTTTGGGCTTTCTAGGCTGAAATGCTGCGGGTTTCTCAGTTTCAGGTGTGTGTAACAGTTTTCTCCTTCCGGTCCGCCGGAACCACTCACACAGCGGCTGCTGCTGCGTGGGGTGTGCCTCTTTGGAGCTCCGGGAGGTGGTGCCAGAACAAAGTGACAGCTGTGATAACCAATAGGCAGGGACATTGTTGAGGTAGAGCCAATAAGGAATCTTGTGAAAGAGCAGTGGCGATAACCTGAGAATGCCGGTGCTGGTTTGAAGGAACATGGGGTTATACCAGAAGTGGAGATGGCTCCGACTCCTGGAGTTACCATCCTGCAAGCTACACACGGTGCGTGAAGTACCCCAAATTTCCGAACCGTCGGGCCCAACCCAGCCTCACGCCACTCTTCCCAAATTCTGGGACAGGGCTACCCTGGCCCTAAAACTACCCTGGCCCTAAAACTTTCTTCTGTCAGAGGATAGGGGAGGGCAGAGTCCCTTAGGACCCACAGCCTAAGACCCTTTATCACCCAGACCCTCTTAAAGACCAAGGATTAGGGTCAAGGCCACTTAAGATATCCACAAATCTCACCATCCCCAATCCCCAGTGAGGGGACCTGCATTACCTTCTAACATCTGTCCCCTCAGGCATCTGTGCCGACTCCTCCACATTGGTTGGTAGAACGGCTTGGTCTTTTTGAGGAGCTATGGGCTGCTCAGGTAAAGCGGTTAGCAAGCAAGGCACAAAAAGAATCCCGGACTATTAAAATATCACTTCCTGGAGGCCAGAAAGTGGATGCTGTGGCGTGGAACACAACTCCTTACCAAATAGCACGGCAGATCAGGTATCAGTTCCATCCTGTTTTTCTCACGAAGTATCCTTCTGCCCCTTTTCTTACTGTGTACCTGATCAAGGAAAGAAAACTTGGTCTGCTTACTTCTATTTCATCCTTATTGAGATAGCCTTTCCTAAGTTTTTTGTTTTTGTTACTATTTTTTTGTACTGGAGATTGAACCCAAGGGGGCTTAACCACTGAGCCACATCCCCAACCCTTTTTAGGTTTTTTTGTTTTTTTGGTACTGGAGATTGAATTCAGGGGCACTTGACCACTGAGCCACATTCCTAGCCCTATTTTGTGTTTTATGTAGAGACAGGGTCTCACTGAGTTGCTTACCGCCTTGCAGTTGCTGAGGCTGGCTTTGAACTCTCGATTCTCCTGTCTCAGCCTCCCCAAGTGCTGGGCTTACAAGCTTGCGCCACAACACCCGGCTCCCTTTTTGTTTTTTAATTTGAAGCAGGGTCTCTCTAATTGCTTAGGGCCTGACTAAGTTGCTGAGTTTGGACTGAGACTTGTGATTCTCCCGCCTCACCCCTCTGAGTTGCTGAAATTACAGACACGGGCCACCATGGGCAGCTCCTAAGAAACTTTATCTGAATTAGTTCCAGAGTTTCTGCCCTTTCTGTTATATGCTGGAGAAATAAATGATAGGTTTTGGCTGGGGATGTAGCTCAGTGGTAGAGCCCTTAGCATGTGAGACCCTAGGTTTAAACCCTAACACTGAGGAAAAACAAAACAAAAAAGATAGGTTTCATTTTTCTAGAAACTCATTTCCCCTTTGTAGATTTAGAGCTGCCAAGAGATTAGCCCCTCCTTCTCCTGTGGATTGTAACCCTGGCTTTTTCTTCATCCCCACTCCCCACTGCTGAAGTTTAACACTGGCAGATACAGCAGTGGCTGCTCAAGTGAATGGAGAACCTTATGATCTGGAGCGGCCCTTGGAGACAGATTGTGATCTCAGATTTCTGACATTTGATTCCCCAGAGGGGAAAGCGGTAAGTTTCTTCCATTTGGTGAGTACAGTGCTTAGCAAAATAAGAGGCAATTAAGTAGGAGATTCTAACATTTATTTGTATTGTTTTGCCTCATTTTCTCCATTTGCAATTGGGATGGAGACCTGTCAGACTATTAACTGTGATTTTTTTTTTTTTTTTTTTTTTTTTTTTTTTTTTTTTTTAGCACCAGGGATTGAACCCAAAAGCATCTACTGAGCCACATCTCTAGCCCATTTTATTTTTTATGTTGAGACAGGGTCTCACTAAGTTGTTCAGGACCTCGCTAGGTTGCTGAAGCTGGTTTTGAACTTGTGATCCTCTTGCCTTATCCTCTCATGTTGCTTGGATTTCAGGCATGTGCCACTGTGCCTGGCTGTGATGAAAGTTTTTACTTGGTCTTAGTCTATTAAACAAACATCATTTGTGCTAGCAAAAGGAAGAAATAATGAGTTGAAAAACAGTATAATAGGCCTGTTCAACCTCCTCAATTTTTGAACACATACATTATAAGTCATCCATGGTATACAGTTCTAATATGTTTACTCAGTTACAACTAAGTAAACAGTCTGGTCCCCTCCTCACTTTGTTCTTTTCATGTCAGCTCAGATAATACAGACCTTGTCTATGATCCAGAAGAAAAAAAAATGGAGTTCTTATGTCATCTTTGTATGGATAGTGACCAAATCCTAGAAAAGTAGCTACATTGCACTAGATTCCTGGGCTAGGAGAAAAGTAGGACCAAAAGACCAAACAGGGCTGGAGTGTAGTTCAGTAGTAGAATGCATGCCTAGCTGCATGCTCAAGGCCCTGGATTCAATTCCAAGCACCAAAAAAGAAGACTCACTGGCTTCCTGCTTCTATGTTCTGGGACTGGGAAGCACCAAGGATTGAGGATTGTAGTTGCAGCTTCTGTGTACTGAAAAATTAAAGGATATTGGTCTTCTACTTTCTTTTCTTTTTCTTCTTTATTATTTTTTAAAGTTTTTAATATTTAGTAGTCACTTCCAAAGTCAGGTTCTCCATTTTGCGATATTTATGATATTTATTCTTGAATGAACCATACTGATTTTCCTATCAGCTTCTCTGAGGAAAGGATCAGAGATCTAGAGATTAAAAGAATTTATGAACTCATGAACCCTTTTCTTGTGAACTCAGGTATTCTGGCACTCTAGCACCCATGTACTGGGGGCAGCAGCTGAACAATTCCTGGGTGCTATTCTATGCCGAGGTCCAAGTACACAATGTGGCTTTTACCATGATTTCTTCCTGGGAAAGGAGCGGTGAGTACTCCAAGGAAGAAGGAAAATGCTTCTGGAATGGTTTCTGGGGCCTCGGACAGGTTCAATTTGGAAGAAAATTCTGAACGAGGGCCTATATAGTCCTCAACTGTGATAATGGTACCAACATCACCATTTGGTCACATTCTTCTTCATCTGCTAACTCTGCTTGAAACTTACCTTCT
>PVHX01010549.1:30015-69481 GCA_004024805.1 Geosciurus inauris
GCGGTGGCTCACGCTTGTAATCCCAGCACTTAGGGAGGCTGAGACAGGAGAATCGCGAGTTCAAAGCCAGCCTCAGCAATGGCGAGGCACTAAGCAACTCAGTGAGACCCTGTCTCTACATAAAACACAAAATAGGGCTGGGGATGTGGCTCAGGGGTCGAGGGCCCCTGAGTTCAATCCCCAGTACCAAAAAAAAAAAGAAACTTACCTTCTCTAGTCTTCATGAATTCTTCAAATTTTACTTCATCTCCTTATTACTATTGTCTTAATTTTGCCCATCCAGATTCCCTGCACTCAACTTTTAATTTTTTTTAGCACTCAGGATTGGAAAGGGGTGCTTTACCATAAAGCTGTCTCACCAACCTTATTTATTTATACATACATACATATATACATACATATCAGGGATTAAACCTAGGGATGCTTACCTACTGAGCCACATCCTCAGCCCTTTTTATTTTTATTTTGGGACAGGGTTTCACTAACTTGCTTAGGGCTTTGCTAAGTTCCTGAGGCTGGCTTTGAACTTGTGATCCTACTGCCTCAGCCTTCTGAGCTGCTGGGATTATAGGTGGGTGCTAGGGGTATACAGCCCAGTGGTAGAGTGCTTGCCTAACATGTGTAAAGCCCTGGGGATTTTTTTTTTTTTGGTACTGGAGATTGAACTCAGGGACACTCAACCAGTGAGCCACATCCCCAGCCCTATTTTGTGTTTTTTATGTAGAGACAGGGTCTCACTGAGTTGCTTAGCGCCTCACCATTGCTGAGGCTACTTTGAACTCGTGATTCTCCTGTCTCAGCTTCCCTAAGTGCTGGGATTACAGGCTTGTGCCACCGCATTCGGCTAAGGCCCTGGGTTTGATCACCAGCATCAGAGAGGAGAGAGAGGCTGTACCTTATTTCCTACTTATTTTCTCCATGTTTGTCTGTCTTTGCCTGTAATTCTAGTTTTTCGGTTTTTTTGGGAGGAGGGCGGGGGGGTATTTGGTACAAGGGATTGAACTCAGGGGCATTAAACCACTGAACCACTTCCCCAGCCCTTTTTTGTATTTTATATAGAGACAGGGTCTCACTGAGTTGCTTAGGGCCTTGCTAAATTGCTGAGGCTGGCTTTGAACTCGTGATCCTCCTACTTCAGCCTTCCAAATCACTGGGATTACAGGCATGCACCACCACACCCAGCTTAGATTTTTTTCCTTGAAGAGCAAAACATCACCCCCTGGCCAACTGGTATGTCACCCAGGTGATGCTTCTTAGAGGAAGCAAGCCAGCCAACTCTCCTCTTTATAGGACAGTCCGGGGCACAGATTTGCTTGTTTTGGAGCGGATTTGCCAGGAGATTGCAGCTGCTGCACAACCCTTCCGGAGACTGGAGGCTTCCCAAGATCATCTTCGTCAGCTCTTCAAGGTGGGATGACAAAGGATTTTTTTAGGAATATTGAGGCTTAAGGGAATGGGTAGCTCTCTCCCAGGACATCTTTGTGGGAATAAAGACTTTGCTTCAGCCGGGCGCGGTGGCGCGAGCCTGTAATTCCAGCACTTAGGGAGGCTGAGACAGGAGAATCTCGACTTCAAAACCAGCCTCAGCAAGGGCGAGGCACTAAGCAACTCAGTGAGACCCTGTCTCTACATAAAACACAAAATAGGGCTGGGGATGTGGCTCAGTGGTCAAGTACCCCTGAGTTCAGTCTCTAGTACCAAAAAAAAGACTTCACTCTTCCCTTCTGCCTTCTTCTAGGATAACCCCTTTAAGCTTCATCTGATTGAGGAGAAAGTGACAGGCCCAACAGCAACAGTATATGGGTAAGTGTTGTCAAGATTAAAGAAAAAAAGGAGAGGGCTGGGGATATAGGTGGATAGAGTGCTTGCCTGGGATGTACAAGGTTCTGGGTTTAATCCCTAGCACTGTAAGAAAAAAGAAGAGAAAAAGAAAAAACAGAGCAAGGTAGGGAAGTAGTGAAGAAGGCCAGAAATAGGATAAGGGAGGGAAGATAAAAGATAATCTGTTATTCCAGGAAGAGATACAGGAAGAATTGATTTTTATCTACCATTGCTCTGTCTATAGAACAGTTCCTTCTTCTTTGCCTTTTCCTGTCAGCTAATGACCATGAAAGGGAGAAAACTAGGCACTTAAAAATCTTGAAAGCACTAATTGGCCTCTTCCTCCCAGGTGCGGCATGTTGGTTGACCTTTGCCAGGGGCCCCACCTTCGGCACAGTGGACAAATTGGAAGACTAAAGCTGCTAACGGTTGGTTGTGAAAATGTAGTTAGGTTGAGACTCCTGTTTTCACAGGAGTGAGCAGGAGAATGAAAAGATGATCTTCTTTCCCAGATCCTTCTCTGTTATTGTGGCTAAGGAGGGAACCCAGAAGGAGAAAGATAATTAGTCCCTGCACTCAAAAATCTGGTTTGAGCTGGGCGCGGTGGCGCAAGCCTGTAATCCCAGCACTTAGGGAGGCTGAGACAGGAGAATTGCGAGTTCAAAGCCAGCCTCAGCAATGGCGAGGTGCTAAGCAACTCAGTGAGACCCTGTCTCTACGTAAAACACAAAATAGGGCTGGGGATGTGGCTCAGTGGTCGAGGGTCCCTGAGTTTAATCTCCAGTACCAAAAAAAAAAAATCTGGTTTGATGGCACATTCTGCACATCCTGCCAGAGCCCAGAAACCAATTCAGTTCCCCCCCCCGCCCCCCCACCCCAGAACTGGGGATTGAATACAAGCGTGCTGTACCATTGAGTAGCATCCCTAGCCCTTTTTATTTTGAGATAGGGTTTCAGTAAGTTGCCCAGCTGAACTTACAGTTCTCCTGCCTTAGCTTCCAGAGTTAGCTGAGATTGCAGGCATGTGCCACTATACCTAGCCAGAAGTCAATTTAAATTTTCTAGTTTGAGCCAAGTACAGTGGTGCATGCCTGTAATTCCAGCAGCTAGGAGGCTGAGGCAGTTCAAGTTTAAGACCAGCATTGGCAATTTATTTATTTATTTATTTATTTTTTTAAATTCTAGATGGACATAATGTCTTTATTTTATTGCTTTGTATGTGGTGCTGAGGATCGAACCCAGGGCCTCACGCATGCGAGGCAAGCGCTCTACCGCTGAGCTACAATCCCAGCCCCAGCATTGGCAATTTAATGAGACCCTATCTTAAAATAAAAAAATCCTCACTGAGCTGGGTTGTATAGTGCTTCTGGGTTTAATCCCCAATATTGAAAAAAATAAAACCCCTAGTCTGACGTTGATATTAAGGAAGATGGAGTAGGAGAGTGAGCAGGCTAGACAGGGAAGCCTGAGGAAAGAGGGTGCGTGGTCCAGGAGGATGGATGAATACCATTTTATAGACACAGGGAAAATAACCTCAGACAAGGGTATGCCTTCTGTGAAAATATTGTTCCTGGACAAGGCAAGTTGTTAGAATGGGATGAGAGCAGGGAGAAAAGGGACAGGTAGAAGTGTAGAACAAAAAGCCCTGCATTGAAAATTTGGCCCTTTGCATTAATCCTCACTCTGCCTCTAATGAGATGTGTGGCTTTGGGTAAATATCCTTGCCCATTTTCCCTAGCTAAAAAATGAGGCTATTCCTGTACTACTGGTAAATCCATATCGTAGAAACAATGAAAGTCAACAAACACAGGAGAAAGTATTTGAGGAAAAGTGCTATAAAATGTAGGATGTTTCAAACTGGGCACAGTGATGCATGCCTGTAATTCCAGCGGCTTGGGAGGCTGAGGCAGGAGAATCACAAGTTCAAAGCCAGCCTCAGCAACAGCAAGGTGCTAGGCAACTCAGTGAGACCCTGTCTCTAAATAAAATACAAAATAGGGGCTGGGGATGTGGTTCAGTGATTGAGTGCCCCTGAGTTCAATCCCCAGTACCCCCCACCCAACCCCCGAAAAATGTGGGCTGTTTCAGGGCTGAGGATGTAGCTCAGTGGTGGAGTACTTGCCTAGCATGCATGAGGCCCTTGGATCCGTCCCCAGTACTAGGGGAGAAAAGTAGGCTCTGATGAGTATTTTTTTAAAAAAGAGCAAGCCAGGCACCATGGTACATGCCTGGAATCCTAGCATTTTAGCTGGGCACGGTGGTGCAAGCCTGTAATCCCAGCACTTAGAGAGGCTGAGACAGGACAATTGTGAGTTCAAAGCCAACCTCAGCAAAGGTGAGGCACTGAGCAACTCAGTGAGACCCTGTCTCTACATAAAACACAAAATAGGGCTGGGGATGTGGCTCAGTGGTCGAGTGCTCCGGAGTTCAATTTCCAGTACCAAAAAAAAAAAAAATCTTAGCATCTTGAGAGGCTGAGGTAGGAGGACTGAGTTCAAAGCCAGCCTCAGCAACTTAGCAAGGCCCTAAGCAACTTAATGAGACCTTGTCTCAAAAATAAAAATGACTGGGATGTGGCTCAGTGATTAAATGCTCCTGAGTTCAGCTCCTGGTACCAAAAAGAAAAAAGAGAAAGTAAGAATGAAGCATAGGCTTTTGAATTTCATGTGACAGTAGTAGATTGGATTGTGCAAAGTTGACTTTTCTAACAGGAAATAGATAGACTGACATTTGACCAGAATTTTGTTACTCCCCTATGCAGTCATTAACTGGAAGAGGAAGGAATTAAGCACAGGGGTATTGGTTGAGCAGGGAGAATGGGGAGAAAGAGTGGTGGCCTTATAAGGTCAGACTTGACCAGGACATGTGTAGGAATCAAGTCAGGCAAAGCCAAGGATATGAATATGGCCAGGGAATCCAGAGGATGGAGGTGCCATCCTACTGTTGGAACATACCTGTGACAGGAACATACCTGTGACGCTTGAAAGAGGTTGGGTGCCTTCAGTCTTCATCATACACACACCTTTTTTTGTTCGTGGTGCTGGGAATTGAGCACAGGGCCTCACATATGCTAGCTAAGTGCTCTATCATTGAACTGTTTCCAACTCTTTTTTCAATTTTTATTTTGAGTCAGAGTCTTGCTAAGTTATCCAGGGTATGCTTGAACTTGTAATACTTCTGCCTCAGCCTCCCAAATCACTGAGATTAGAGGTGTGTACAACATAATCCTAGCGACTATAGAGGCTTTGGCAGTAACATCATAAATTCAAGGCCAGCCTGGATGATTTAGTGAGACACTGTCTCAAAATTAAAAATTAAAGTAAATGGCTGGGAATGTAGCTCAGTGGTAAAGTGCCCCTGGGTTTAATCCTCTATACTGGAGGGGAAAAAAAAGGCTTATGTCATCATGCCTGGCCTCATCTTGCCTTTGATTTCCTCTATCCTCCCACAGAACTCATCATCCTTGTGGAGGTCTTCAGGGGCTCCAGAAGCACTGCAGAGAGTATCAGGGATTTCCTTCCCCACAGCAGAGTTGCTGAGGGCCTGGGAAGCACAGAAGGAAGAAGCAGAGTTACGAGACCACAGACGTATTGGGAAGGTACAGAACTTGGGAAAAGAGGGAGGAATGGTGATAAGGGTTGGAGAGATTTGAAAGATCCTGATTCTTTACTTTGCTTTTCTCTCTCTCTCTCTCTTTTTGTATTGGGTATTGAACCCAGGAGTGCTGTTACCACTGAGCTATATCTGTAGTCTTTTTTTTTTTTTTTTTTTTTTTAAATTTTGAGACAGTGTCTTTCTAAGTTGCTGAGGGCCACATTAAGTTGCCAAGACTGGCTTCCAACTTGAGATCCTTCTGCCTCAGCCTCTCAGGTCGGTGGGATTACAGAAGTACACCACCATGCCTATACAGGATCCAGATTGCAAAAATAGGAACAGATTCGGTCAAACTGAGCTACTCTGTTGTTTCTTGTGGTTCTAAAGCCTTCCCCTCTCCTTGAAGTAACAGTTACCATTCTGTCCCCAGGAACAGGAGCTCTTCTTCTTCCATGAACTGAGCCCTGGGAGCTGCTTCTTCCTCCCACGAGGAACAAGGGTGTATAATGCGCTGGTGGCTTTTATCAGGGTAAGGAGGACCCAAGTGCAGGGAAGACCAGGGAAAGTCTGGGAAAGAAGCCAAGGTGTTTGAATTAAAAAGAGGCATCAGGCAGGGAGCAGTGGTACATACCTGTAATCCCAGTGACTCAGAAGGTTGAGGCAGGAGGATCACAAGTTTAAGGCCAGCCTCAGGTTGGGAATGTAGTTCAATGAAAGCACCCTTGGGTTCAATCCCCAGTACCAAAAGAAAAAAATAGTGAGATCAGAAACATAAATATTATAAAGTGCTGGAAACCTTAAGCAAGATACTATAGTTATATGGTATACAGTGGGGGAGCATGCACACCATGCATGGTATGTGGGACATGGGACATGTTATTTAATAGCTTATGGCTATAAGTCAGAATGATCTAAGAGCCCAAGAATATCAACCAGGTTCTTCCCTGCCTCTCCTTTCACATTTACACTGACCTTCCATGTCTGTACCCTCCTGTCCAGGCTGAGTACGCCCGCCGTGGTTTCTCAGAGGTGAAAACCCCCACAATGTTTTCTACGAAACTCTGGGAACAGTCAGGGCACTGGGAGCATTATAGGGAAGACATGTTTGCCCTGAAGCCCCCAGGCTCTGACAGGTACACCAGCTCCCAAAGTGACCACTCTGCCAAGCATCCCACAAACACGTTCGCCCTCAAGCCCATGAACTGCCCTGCACACTGGTAAGCTGGGAGCCAGGAGGCCTGGGTCCTATCCCCTATCTCCCCCACATACACACTGGGGTAATAACTGCTAATGTAAAATAATAGAAAGCACCTTGGAATGAGTACTGAGACACCTAATCTGAATCTTGAATCTGCCCTCCAGCTAACCATGTGAAATTGAGAAAATTATTCTACCTCTTGGGTCTTGGTCTCCTTACAAGTAATATCAAGGCTGTACCTGTCACAGAATAGCAGCACAGTAAATGATGCCTATTAATATGTGACAGAAATTCACTTTTGAACTAGGCGTGGCTCAGACAGGACTTAGTGGAAGCACATGCCAAGGTGGAGAAGGTGGTAGTTGATGATACAGAGAAAATAGGCAATCAGATTAAGGGGAGGAGCAGTCTTTAAGGGCTAGTTCTCCCTGTGGCCCTGACCCCCTCCCTACCCCAACCTCAGCTTGATATTCGCCCATCGGCCCAGATCCTGGCGGGAGCTGCCCATGCGACTGGCTGACTTTGGAGCCCTGCACCGAGCCGAGGCCTCTGGCAGTCTAGGGGGACTGACCCGGCTGTGGCGCTTCCAACAGGATGACGCTCACATCTTCTGTGCACCAGATCAGGTGGCCATTCCCCAGCTCCACCAAAGTGTCTCTTGAATCACCTTTCATTCTCCGACCTCCAACATCCCTTTCTTTCAGTTGCCCTCTGTATGTACTACAGTTTGCCTACCTACTGCCCGCAGCTTTCTTCTGCTATCTATGTCTTTGCCCCCTGTTTTCCCCAAACTACCCCAGGTCTCTAGCTGGCACACAGCTCACCCATTCTTTTTTTTAATATTTTTTAGTTATACATGGACACAATGTCTTTATTTTGTTTTATTTATTTTTATGTGGTGCTGAGGATCAAACCCAGTGCCTCACACATGCCAGGCAAGGTGCTCTGCCACTGAAACACAACCTCAGCCCCCATTCTCTTTTTTAATAATTTTTTAGTTGTAAGTGGACACAATATCTTTATTTTATTTATTTATTTTTATGTGGTACTGAGGATCGGACCTAGTGCTTCACATGTGCCAGGCAAGTGCTCTACCACTGAACCACAACCCCAGCCCCACAGCTCACCCATTCTTATTTCCTTCCTCTAGCTGGAAACAGAGGTCCGAGGCTGTCTTGATTTCCTCCGCTCTGTCTATGCTATTCTTGGCTTCTCCTTCCGCCTGGCATTGTCCACCCGGCCATCTGACTTCCTAGGAGAACCTTGCCTTTGGGACCAGGCTGAGCAGGTGAGCAGGAGGTAGGGAAGCAGAAGCAGATAAATCACTCTCCAGTGGAAGGGGAGGGGATACGACAACCAGGGATAGAGGAATATGCTGAGAATTCATTTCTTGGAGACTGGAGGGGTGTCTTGCTCAGATGAAGTCTTGGGTGATGTATTCTTCACTTGTCTTATGCCCTCTAAAGGTCCTTCAGCAGGCCTTGGAGGATTTTGGAGAACCCTGGGACCTCAACCCTGGAGATGGTGCCTTCTACGGACCCAAGGTAAGCTAGGGATCCTGCTTAGAATTTTATTTATTCATATATTGGCTTGTTTTTTCAATATTTAAGATACAAAGAAATTGATTGATTGATTGTAGTTAGAGATGGACAGAATGCCTTTATTTATGTGGTGCTAAGGATCAAACCCCGTGCCTTAAGCGTGCTAGGCAAGTGCTCTGCCACTGAGTTACAGCCCCAGCCCCACAAAGAAATATTTTTAAACTTATGTAGGATGTAAAGAAGAGCAGTACAAGCTGGGCACAGTGGTGCATGCCTGTAATCCCAGTGGCTCAGGAAGCTAAGGCAGGAGGATCGTGAGTTCAAAGCCAACCTCAGCAAAAGCAAGGTGCTTAACAACTCAGTGAGACCCTGTCTCTAAATAAAATACAAGAAAAAGGGCCAAGGATGTGGCTCAGTGGTTAAGTACCCCTGGGTTCAATCCCTGGTTCCAAAAAAAAGAAGATCAGTACATTTCCTGCTTCCACAGACCTTGCAGGCTAGACAGGGTTGTGGAAGATAAATAGGGTATGCCAACACTGTAGATCACTACTGTGTAGGTACTAAGGGGGCAAAAGATGGGGGTTAGCATGGCTCAGGGGACAGGGAAAGCTTCCTGAAGGGGTCACTCTCCAGTCTAAATGTATTTGTTGACCAAGTAAAGATCTGTTTCTAGCCTAGGCACCATGGTGCTTACCTGTAATCCCAACTACTTGTGAGGATGAGGCAGGAGGATCATAAGTTTGAGGCCAGTCTTGCCAACAGATCCTGACTCAAGATAAAAAGGACAGGGGATATAGCTCAGTGGTAAAGCACCCCTGAGTTCAATCCCCAGTATACCACCCACTGCAAAAATAATCTGTTTCTGGAGGAACAGTGTATGTACAGACCAGAACTAGGGATGAGAATTCACGTGGCAAGTTGGAAGAAAAGCCAGGCATGGTGGCACACACCTGTAATCCCAGCAACTCAGGAGGCTGAGGCAGGAGGATCGTAAGTTCAAAGCCAGCCTTAGCAACTTAATGAGGCCCTAAGCAACTTGGCTAGATCCTGTATCAAGATAAAAAGGACTGGGAGCTGGGTGCAGTGGTGCATGCCTATAATCCCAGTACTTTGAGAGGCTGAGACAGGAGAATCACAAGTTCAAAGCCAGCCTCAGCAACACAAGATGCTAGCAACTCAGTGAGATCCTGTCTCTAAATAAAACACAAAATAGGGCTGGGGATGTGGCTCAGTAGTTGAGTGCCCCTGAGTTCAATCCCTGGTACTAAAAAAAACTTTTTTAATTTTTTAAAAAAATATTTTTTAGTTGTAGATGAACACAATATCTTTATTTTATTGCTATGCATGTGGTGCTGAGGATCGAACCCAGGGCCCCACGCATGCAAGGCAAGTGCTGTACCACTGAGCTACAATCCCAGCCCCCCAAAAATAAATTATTTTTTAGCCGGGCGCGGTGGCTCAAGCCTGTAATCCCAGCACTTAGGGAGGCTGAGACAGGAGAATCGCGAGTTCAAAGCCAGCCTCAGCAATGGCGAGGTGCTAAGCAACTCAGTGAGACCCTGTCTCCACATAAAACACAAAATAGGGCTGGGGGTGTGGCTCAGTGGTCAAGTACCCCTGAGTTCAATCCCCAGTACCAAAAAAAAAATTTTTTTTGAGATATAGCTCAGTGATAAAGCACCCCTGGGTTCAATCCCCAGTACAAAAAAAGAAAAAAACCCAAACCTATTATATGAACCATGCATCTAAAATCTTTTTAGTGTTCAGTAGCTACTGTGGGATGTGCTGGTATTATTTGGTAACATATATACTGTTATTTTATTTTTTTAATAGTACTAAGGATTGAATGCCAGGCCTCAAGCATGCTAGGCAAGGACTTTACCTCTGAGCTACATCCCTACCCTTTTTATTTTATTTATTCTTTTTTTTTTTTTTTTTCTTTTTTTCGGTACTGGCAATTGAACTCAGGGGTACTCGACCACTGAGCCACATCCCCAGCCCTATTTTGTGTTTTATTTAGAGACAGGGTCTCACCGAATTGCTTAGTGCCTTGCGGTTGCTGAGGCTGGCTTGGAACTCACGATTCTCCTGTCTCAGCCTCCCAAAGTGCTGGGATTACAGATCTGCGCCACCACGCCCACCTCCCTTTTTATTTTATTTTTAAGATAGGATCTTGCTAAGCTGATGAGACTGTCCTCAAATTTGCAATCCTTCTGCCTCTGCCTCCCAAGTGACTAGGGATTATAGGTGTGTGCCACTGTACCTAGCTCATTTTTATGTCCCAAATGTTTATTCTAGCAGAACGTATTTATTTAGCAGCTCAATAAATAGTAAATGAGCCGGGCGTGGTGGCGCAAGCCTGTAATCCCAGCACTTAGGGAGGCTGAGACAGGAGAATCGCGAGTTCAAAGCCAGCCTCAGCAACGGCGAGGTGCTAAGCAACTCAGTGAGACCCTGTCTCTACATAAAACACAAAAAACAGGGCTGGGGATGTGGCTCAGTGGTCGAGTACCCCTGAGTTCAATCCCTAGTACCAAAAAAAAAAATAGGGCTGGGGATGTGGCTCAGTGGTCGAGTGCCCTGAGTTCAATCTTCAGTACCAAAATAAAAAAATTGCTGGCCGTAGCAAGGAACCAGTTGAGTCTTAAAGCTGTGACTTCCATGGTGGCACTAATCTCTGCTTTTGCATCTATGTGATCCATGACAAGTTGGGCAGCACAAAAAGTTTCCATTGTAGAGTCAAGGGGATAGGAAGTTAAGATGCTGCCATGATGGCATTTTTTCACAAAAGAACAATGAATAGTACAAGGAACTAAAAAACCATAACAGCTGCATGGGGAAAGAAACAAAAGTCAGAAGGACTTCTGGATGGGAAGAATAAAGAGTAATAAAGGAATTTAAGGGTTGAGGAGCCAGTAATAGTAGTAATTATCAGCTGGAAGACCAGGAGACAATAATCAGAGTAGATACTTGAAGCCAAGCAGGGTTGCCCACGCCTGAAGTCTTAGCTACTCAGGAGTCTAAGGCAAGAGCATCACACATTTGAGGTCATCCTGGGCAACTAAGTGAGACCCTCTCTCAAAATAAACTAAAAGGGTTAGGAAAGTAGATTAGTAATAAAGCATGCCTAGCATGCAGCCCTTGATATAATCCCCAGTACCACACACACAAAAAAAACACACAGAGTGGGTGTTTGGTGAACTGTTCAGAAGCACAGCCACTGGGTGGGGAGAGGGGCACTGACAGAATGAATGGTTAGCCATAGTGCGCATGGGGCTGAAGGTCTCTATGCAGAGGAACTCAGCATGGCTAGGTCGTGGATAACAGCATCATTAAGGGAGGAGAGCCACTGAGAGCCACTGCCATAGTGAAATGGAGGACAGTAGAGAGGTGGAGTACAGTGGATGACATGATTCTCCAAATAGCCATGACATGGGTAGGTGGAAGAGTGCATGGTGCAGATAATGGAAGATACGGCTTCTGCTTTCTTTCATGTCCTCCTATCCATCTCCTACAGATCGATGTGCACCTCCATGATGCCCTGGGTCGGCCCCATCAGTGTGGAACAATTCAGCTTGACTTCCAGCTGCCCCTGAGATTCAACCTCCAGTACAAGGGGTACAGAAGCTTTTCCCATCCCCATTTTCCCTTGACAGCCAATGGTGAACAATTCCCACCCATCTTTTCACCCTAGAATTGAATCAAATCCTCCACGTCTTTCCCTTCTAGGTCTGAATATTTCTTTCTTTCTTTTTTTCTTTTATTTAATTAATTTATTTAAATGCATTTCAAGTCGTAGTATATATATAGAGCTCAGTTTTTCCATTTCTCTGGTTGCAAACCAGGTCTGAATATTTCTTAAAAACTGGAAAGTGATCTTATGTGCACAATTTATGATACTTCCACCCTTTTTCCTTCCAAGGCAGGCGGGGGCCCTGGAGCAGCCAGTTCTCATTCACCGAGCAGTGCTTGGTTCTGTGGAAAGGCTGTTAGGAGTGCTGGCAGAAAACTGTGGGGGAAAATGGTGAGATATCTGATACTAAATTTCTGTTCTGTCCTTCACAACAGATAGTTCGTGCTCCAGGTCCTATCCCACTTCATATCCCAAATCTGCTTCCTGCAGCTACACTTCTGGCCAGAGCCAAAATGAATAATTTGTTACTTTGTTTCCTCCCATCCAGGCCATTGTGGCTATCCCCATTCCAGGTAGTGGTCATCCCTGTGGGAACAGAGCAAGAGGAATATGCCAGAGAGGTGAGGTTGGACTCAGGGAAGGGGCAGAAAAGAACAGTAGGGAGTCTGGTGCTCAGCACTGGATAGGAAGAGGCTACACCAGGTAGTGGGAAGGGCACACCCCTTAGAGCCACAAGACTACACTTGAGTGGCAGCTCCCTGTTTGCTCCAAATTTTGTCTAAAAAGTACGACCTGCTGGGTGTGGTGATACACACATGTGATCCCAATGACTTGGGAAGCTGAGGCAGGAAGATGGAAAGTTCAAGGCCAGCCTAGGTACCTTGGTTCTGGCCAAGATCCTGTCTGAAAATAAAAAATAAATGAATGCCGGGCATGGTGGCTCAAGCCTGTAATCCCAGCGCTTAGGGAGGCTGAGACAGGAGAATCACGAGTTCAAAGCCAGCCTCAGCAATGGCGAGGCGCTAAGCAACTCAGTGAGACCCTGTCTCTACATAAAACACAAAATAGGGCTGGGGATGTGGCTCAGTGGTCGAGTGCCCCTGAGTTCAATCTCCAGTACTAAAAAAAAAAAGAATATGGATGGTACTAGAGTTGAGCAGCTGGTTTGGATAGTGAGGGCTAGCAGTGGGCACAGTCCAGGGGGTAATGGAGGGCTGTTCTCCAGTAGGAGGAAGACACAAATGCTGTGGGTTGGAGATGGAGAGGAGGCCTCAGTATAGCTATGAGATGAGGAAAGATAATTTGTGTGAATTGGGGTGCATTCAGGCAGGAGATGAGGGATGGGAAGTCGTGTAATCCAAGGAAGAAGGATGTTTGACTGCCTTGCTCCTCAGTCTTCCATTGAATTTATTTCTTGTCACCAAACGTGTCCCAGATTCAACAGAATCTGCGGGCTGCGGGCCTTGTCAGCGACCTGGATGCTGATTCTGGATTGACTCTCAGTCGGAGAGTGCGCCGGGCCCAGCTTGCCCACTACAATTTCCAGTTTGGTAAGAGAGTGGCAGGCAGCCCAGGACCTCAGAGCCCTGTTCTCTCACTTGCCCATTTAATTCTTCTGTCTCTAAAGTCTATTAAGTTTGGTTATGTGCATATATGGGTTAACTGGGCTCATTACCCGAGCCAGGTAGGAACCTGACTTATTTGCCCTAAGTTCCTTTAAACTGTGTCCCCCACAACCATTTCTGTACCTCAAAACAGTTTTCCTCTTATTAACTCCTTCCTAGGTGGTTTCTTTTTGGCTAACAAAGGAAGTATCAAAGAGAAAGGGACAAAGCCGGGCACGGTGGCTCAAGCCTGTAATCCCAGCACTTAGGGAGGCTGAGACAGGAGAATCGTGAGTTCAAAGCCAGCCTCAGCAATGGCGAGGCACTAAGCAGCTCAGTGAGACCCTGTCTCTACATAAAACACAAAATAGGGCTGGGGACGTGGCTCAGGGGTCGAGTGCCCCTGAGTTCAATCCCTGGTACCAAAAAAAAAAAAAAGAGAGAGAGAGAGAAAGGGACAGGAAGGGTTAATAAGGCATCAATTAGCCTTGTTTATTCTGTACATAAATGGAGTCAGCCCTAAGGATTGAGGAGAAGGGCCTTAAGGAGAAAAGTCTAGCACTGCCTTACTCCTACTTTTTTTCATTCTCCACACTTCAGAGCTCTAGAAGATAAGGAACAGAAATTTCTCCACCTGATTGTCTAGTTTTACATGTCCCCCTCATGTGGAGCGCGCTATCCCACAGTCCATGGACTTGCTTGTGTATTCCAGTTCTGCTGCCTTTCCCTTCCTCTACCTACCCCCAGCCCTCTGCCCTGCATTTCTCAGTCCCACACACCATTTCTCTTTATGTCTAGTTCTTGATCTGTTTGTCTTTCTCTGGCCAACTCCAGTATCTCTGACCTTAGGGCTCCTGACCAGAAGTCCAGAAGTGATAAGAAATGTAGAGCCTGGAACATTCCTTATCTCCTCAGGATGAGCAGTGAACTGGAGAGAAGGCACAGCCAAATGTATTCTTTTTTTTAATTTTTTTTTTTTAATTTTTTTTAGTTGTAGATGGACACAGTATCTTTATTTTATTTATTTATTTTTATGTGGTGCTAAGGATCGAACCCAGTGACTCACACATGCGAGGCAAGCACTCCACCACTGAGCCACAATCCCAGCCCCCCAAATGTATTCTTTTTTTTAAATATTTATTTTTTAGTTGTAGGTGGACAGAATATCTTTATTTTATTTTTATGTGGTGCTGAGGATCGAACCCAGTGCCTTACGTGTGCTAGGCGAGCACGCTACCACTGCGCCATAACCCCAGCCCCCAAATGTATTCTTTAAAACATATCTAGACTCTGCTCCCACCCTTCCTAAAGATTTAAGTCTCTTAAGTTTCTGCAAAGCAAAAGGAAATATCCCATGCCGGTGACTTTATCCCGAGATTCCCAAACCTCCCTTCCTCTTCCTGCAGTGGTTGGCCAGAAAGAGCAGAGTAAGAGAACAGTGAATATACGAACTCGAGATAATCGCCGACTTGGAGAGTGGGACTTGACCAAGGCTGAGCAACGGCTGTTGGAGCTGCACAATACCAGGGTCCCTAATGCTGAAGAAATTTTCTGAGCCTTTGTTCATACATGAGGCAGAGACCTGCAAGAGCCATCAGCCTCCCTTAATGGCAGGAAATCCCAACCCTACTAACAGCCTGGAGTCCCCCAGAATCCTCAGAATTGCATGTGTCTGTTCTCCTGAAAAGAGACTTGGGGGCTGGGGAGATAGCTCAGTGGCAGAGCGCTTGCCTAGCAAGCATGAGAACCTGGGTTCAGTTTCCAGCAGTGCAAGAAAAGAGACTTGGTTTGGGGACCCCACAGAGGGAGGGAAGATATGGTGTCTGAATGTGAGGAGAATGAAATGAAAAAAATAAACTTGAAGATGCTGGATTTGTGTCTGATCTCTGACTCCTGAAAGAAGGATGAAAGAGAGTTCCACAATGGGCACGGTGGCTCAGGAGGCTGAGGCAGGAGGATCACAAGTTCAAAGCCAACCTCATTAACTTAGGTCTTAGTGAGACCCTGTCTCAAAATAAAAAATAAAAAGGGCTGGGGATGTGGCACAGTGGTTAAGCACCCCTGGGTTCAATGCATGGTACCAAAAAAAGGGAGGAGTTCCTCTTTGTCACTCTCTTTTGTCCCAGAGTTAGGGACAACTCTCACTGGTAGGGAGCCATCTCAGGCAGCTGTCCTGTTCCCCACTGTAAATTCCTTAGGGCCCTGGTTCCCTAGTCCCAATTCCATAGGTTGTCAGATCCCTTTTCCACAGGAGGCAACATGGAGACATAAAGTGAGGCATGAACTAAAGGCTCAGATGTCTCTTGCTCCATGATCCTCTGAATCAGTTTCTCTTAGGATCCTATGAATACTTTCTTCCCATCACCTTCATTCTTCTCAATCCTCTGAGGAGGCTTCAGGATGAGTTTGGGAGGAGTGGCTGCTAGAGGAGGAGCAGCTGCACTGAGTCATGGCAGGAAGCTGAGGAGGGCGGGAGATATCAACAGGCAACATATAAAAGGGAGTCAGAACTGGCCCTGAACTTCACAGTAGCAGTAACAGCAGCCAGAGGAACAGGCTTCCTGCAGCACAGCTCTTCACACCAAGATCTGCCTGAGACAACCTAGCTTTTAGGTGGTCCTTGTCCCAGGATGGGGACCATGGCCAGAGTAGCCTTGGTCTTGGCCTGTTTTGCTGTCGCCTCTGCCACTTCTGAAGGAGGTGAGTAGGGGTGAGGTCAGCACTTGTGAAGGGCCTTGGCTAGGCAGCTCATCACCAGCAGGATGATTTGGCCTCCCTCTTCTGAGCAGGCCCAAGGTAGGCCTGGCTAACTGGAGCCTTTAACCAGGGAGGCAAGAGCAGACAGGGGTTACTAGAAGTTACTGCTAAGAAATAGAATTAGATTCAAGTAGATAACTGAGAGGGTAAGTGAATTCACAGAGTGAAGGGAACTCTGCCTGAGGAGGATGTATGTGGTGGGGGGACTATGAGGCAGGTGAGGGAGGGAAAGAGGCCCTCAGGCTGCTCAAAACCGGTTTGCTGACCCAGAGAACCTTGACTGACTCGTTGTCTGGTTAGAGGAAGAGTTGAGGGGTTGTGCATTCACAGACTCACCCACTGTTGGGCATATACACACTGTTTTGATGCCTGAACAAAACGGAACTCTGGAGGGAAACTGCTGAGATAAGGTCAAGAGATCTAGTGTGTATCTTGGTAAAGCCCTACATCATCATCATCATCCCTTCCAGTTCCTAATTTTTGTTCCTACACATCAGCCACAAGGGATTCCTTTTCTCTATGCCTGTCCCAGTCCTGCAGGTCCTAAACTGAGACCTAAACTGAGGAGAGCTGAGACTAGCTAAAGTAAAACACTTAAACTTCTAGCTAAGTTCCTTATCAGAAGACCTGAAGAGGTTTAAAGGGCCTGGTCTAGGAGATTGGTTGAAGGAGGTGGGCAGGTGAAGTCTCAACCAGCTCAAGGTTAGACTTTTTCCTCTGAAAGCTAGAGAAGCATCAAAGCAAAGCAGCTATGGGGAGGGCAGCCACAACCCCTGAGGTAGAGACACTGACAGAAGAAATTAGAACCTCCCTCCCAATCCCACAGTCACATTTCCTTTAGACTCAGTCTCTGAGCCAGGTAGAAGTGAGGCCATCAGACTATCACAGGCTGTCTCAGAACCCAGTCAGTAACATCCAGGTGTCTGTAGGGGACACGGGGCAGGTGTATTATAGAGGTAATTGCTATGTCTCATCTTCCTACACTCTTGACCTCCACAGTCTCCCCATTCCTTGCTCAGAACCAGAAAGAGCCCTTCAGAATCACCCCTGATTTCCTCTCTCCAGGTCAAAAGGCTCCAGGACAGAAGGAGCTGAGACCAGAGCACCTTCACGAAGGTAAGAATTTTAGCCAGGCGCAGTGGCACATGCCGGCAATCCCAGCACTTTGGGAGGCTGAGACCGGAGAATCATGAGTTCAAAGCCACCCTCAGCAATGGCGAAGTGCTAAACAACTCGGTGCTAACAACTCAGTGAGACCCTGTCTCTAAATAAAATACGAAAAATAGGGCTGGGGATGTGGCTTAGTGGTCGAGTGCCCCTGAGTTCAATCCCCTGTACCAATAAATAAATAAATAAGAGTTTGGGGGATCCAGGCATGGTGGCACTTATCTGTAATCCCAGCACTTAGGGAACCTGAGGCAGGAGAATGACAAGTTCAAGGCCCACCTCTGCAATTTAGCAAGATCCTGCCTCTCTTTTAAAGAGCTAGGGGTATGATTCAGTGGTAGAGTGCCCTTAAATTCAATCCACACTATGCAAATAAATTAATTAAAAAACAAAAAAGAGTTTAGAACAGCAACTATGTAATTGAGAGACGAGGAAGAGCAATAGACTCTGACTTTCTCCACTCTTGTCTCTAGTTGGCTATGCAGCACCCCCCTCCCCACCCCAGACCCGAGGCTTCCCTATGTATCACCTTGACCTTTCTCAGCATGACCTTCCTTTTGAGGGACAGAGGGAAGGTAAGGCCACCACATGCCCTTCTCAGTTACCCCTCTAGGTCTCTAACCTGAGATACTTCCTGCTCTTCAGATGGGAAGGAGGGAAGCAGTCCTGCCCTCTCCCAGCCTGGCTAGCAGGGGTAGGCTGCTCACATTCCTCCTTCTGTAGTACAGCCCCCTCCCTCTCCAGGAGCCATACCTGTCCAAGAGGAAGAGCTGCCCCCTCCCCACCTTCCTGTTGGAAAGAAAGGTGAGTGCTTGGGGCTGGAATTGTAGCTCAGTGGTAGAGTGCTTGCCTCGCATGCGTGAGGCCCTGGGTTCGATCCTCAGCACCACATACAAAGCAATAAAATAAAGACATTGTGTTCATCTACAATTAAAAAAAAATAATTAAAAAAAAAAAAGAAAGAAAGGTGAGTGCTTGCCCACTCTCCTGCCTCCCACTAAGATCTCGCTGATGTTGGTCTGATCTGCAGTCCTCACCTCTGTCTTGCAGTGGATCCATCCCTCCCTCAGGAAGCAGTCCCCCTCGAAGAAGAGATGTCCCCTCCCCAACTCCCTACAGAACAGAAGGAAAGTAAGCAACTCCCTCTCCTCTTTACACACCACCTTCACCCTATAGCCTCACCTTAGAGCATGGGCTTTGGAGGTAGACAAAAATGGGCTCTGCCACTACCCACTTATGTAACCTTGAATGAATGAATTACCTATCCAAGCTTTAGTTTCTCCACATATAAAATCAAGGAAATAATACCTGTTTGATAGTTGTGTGATTAAATGACACAAAAATAGCATTTATTCTCACTTCTCTACTGGGTTCCTCTTAATGAATGGGGACTAGCCAGGTGCCTGTCTTCTAGAGATGCCCATCCCAATGTGATTTTTGCTTATGCATCTCCTTCTACCTCAGTAGACCCACCTTTCCCACACCAAGAGGAGATTTTCCATTCCCAGCAGAGAGAGGGTGACTGACAGCATCTGTCTGTCCATCATCCTGCATGACCACTCAGGACTCCAGGGAGATAGCACAGGGAGCAGACATGTGGGAGGAAGGGACAGCTCTGAGGGTAACACTTTTCATGCTTCAATTCTCTTGTCCTTTCAGTCAGTCAATCCGAAGGTAAGAACCACAGATTAATTTCTTCCTCATTTTCCCTTATCCTAATCCTTTCCCCTTAATCCCCAGTTCTTTCAATCCTCCCAGTTCATTCATCTTTTATTTGTTCCTCCCCATCCTCTGTCTTCTCCCTCTGTTCCCCATTCTAGAAAAGCCAGCGGGCCAGGTTCCCCCACAGCCTCACTCTTGGAATCCAGCCCAGCACTGCCAACAGGGCCAATTCCGAGGGGGCTGGGGACACCGGCTGGATGGCTTTCCCCCTGGGCGGCCTTCTCCAGACAATCTGAACCAGATCTGCCTTCCTAACCGTCAACATGTGGTATATGGCCCCTGGAACCTGCCACAGTCTGGCTACTCCCATCTTAGTCGCCAGGGTGAGGCCCTCAATTTGCTAGAGACTGGATACTCCCGCTGCTGTCACTGCCACAGCCACACAAACCGCCTGGACTGTGCAAGACTCGTGGTAAGAGTTGGGCTCCAGGTGCTAGGGGTGTCCTTGAACCCCTAGACAGCATGTGTGTGTTTTAAGGGTTAGACACCTAGGCCTGGGAATGGAGGAACCTCAGGTCCCTTTTGTTGGCCCTACCTTGGAGCTCTCCAGTAAGAAAGGTAGAGGATAGCCACTGCTCTCTTCTCCACCTGCCCTGGGTCCTTTTCTGCAGCCTGGGAGGAAGGCAAGGAATATGGACAACGGGTTACTGAGCCTGACCCACCCTCTCACTCTAGTGGGAGAACGCAATGACCCGGTTCTGTGAGGCCGAGTTCTCGGTCAAGACCAAACCCTACTGGTGCTGCAAACAGCAAGGGGAGGCTCGATACTCCTGCTTCCAGGAGGAAGCTCCTCAGCCACACTACCAGCTCCAGGCCTGCTCCACCCACCAGCCTGGTATTTCCTTGGGCCCAGAGCTGCCTTTTCCTCCTGGGATGCCCACACTGGACAATCTCAAGAACATCTGCCACCTGAAACGCTTCCTCTCTGTGCCACGCAACCTCCCAGCTACTGATTCCATCCAAAGGCAGCTACGTGCTCTGATTCAGCTGGAAATGGAGTTCCAGCACTGCTGCCGCCAGGGGAACAACCCTACCTGTACATGGAAGGCCGTAAGTGGGCATCCCAGGCCCTGAGAGCCTGACAGCCTGCCCATCTCCAACCTCTGAATCCAACAGTCCATCCATGTACCTCCCTGCTGTGAGCATATCCACGTTCGTCTGTTTGTGACTGTCCGTCCATCCATTGTGTCCATCATCTGAATCTGTTCATCTTGAGCCTTTACACTGCGTCCTGGCCTCATCCACCCATGACCCCCCACATCCGCCTGTTTGTCATCCGCCCATCCAGCTCTGGCCTCACCTGAGCTACACCTACTGTTCCAGCTCATCTCCTGTGGCCAACGCATCCTCATCTGTGCTTCCTCCCTTCCACCTTCCCAAGCCCACACACCCACAGCTGTCTGATCGCCTGCTGGTTCTTTGCCCACCCCTTTGGCCCCTTGGGTTGGAGCCCCTCATCTCAGAGCTGGGGGTGATTAAGGGGAGTAGGTGGTGAGGAGAGAAGGGACCAAGTGTCCAAGCTTCTGACTTCTTTCTCTCTGGCCCACAGTGGGAGGATACCCTGGACGGGTACTGTGACGAGGAGCAGTCTATAAAGACCCACCACCACTTGTGTTGCCACTACCCTCCTAGCCCTGCCCGTGATGAGTGCTTTGCCCGTCAGGCTCCCTTTCCCAACTATGACAGAGACATCTTGACCCTTGACCTCAGCCGAGTCAACCCCAACCTCATGGGCCATCTCTGTGGAAACCGAAGAGTTCTCACGAAGCAGTGAGTCTTGCTCAGGTCTTCCCCAATCCTCTTCCCTTCTCAAACCCTTCCTTCTGGTATGCCCTTTGAGAAAACAAAGTCATAGTCTCCCAGTACCACTTGGGTGCCAAGAGATGCCCAGAGACCCTGATCCCTGCTTCTTTCACACCAACATAGTAAACAGATTCCTGGGCTAATCCAGAACATGACTGCCCGCTGCTGTGACCTGCCATTTCCAGAACAGGCCTGCTGTGCTGAGGAGGAGGTGAGTGTGTGAGGAAGGGGGTCATAGTCTCCAGAGGAATACAGGAGGAGGGGGGTAGGAGAGGGTTATAACTGCAGGCTGCTCCTTTTCTTTTCTTTGTTTTTTTGGTACTGGAGATTGAACTCAGGGGCACTCGACCACTGAGCCACATCCCCAGCCCTATTTTGTGTTTTATGTAGAGACAGGGTCTCACTGAGTTGCTTAGCGCCTCGCTGTTGCTGAGGCTGGCTTTGAACTCCCAGTTCTCCTGCCTCAGCCTCCCTAAGTGCTAGGATTATAAGCGTGAGCCACCACGCCCGGCTCTGCTCCATTTCTTTATTCCTCAAACCAGCCCACACATATAATGAGGATTTGTGGAAGAGGTCTTTTTTCCCTTGGTTCCAGGAGTCTTCATTCCTGATCTGGCCTGCTCCCCACTCCTAAGTTCCTATTATGCCTTCTCTGGGCGTCAAGCTTCCTGGCATTTACAGATGTGCACATCTGTCAGTCACAAGGAATCCAGCTGTGCAGGGGCAGGCATGTTCTCTCTGGGCTCCAGGAAGGGATGGGGGTGAGCAGTACAAGCTGGCAAGAGAAAGACTTTGGGCACCCAAGTATCCACATTAGACTTCTGACATCTCCCCACCCCCACCATCTCTGCTTTTCTCTTTTTGCTCATCAGAAATCAGCCTTTGTGGATGATCTGTGTGGTCCTCGTCGGAACTTCTGGAGAGATCCTGCCTTCTGCTGTGATCTGAGTCCTGGGGATGAACAGACCAACTGTTTCAATGTCAATTATTTGAGGAATGTGGCTCTAGTGGCTGGAGACACTGGAGATGACCGGGATCAGAGGGAGCAGGTCCCAACAGGGGGAACAAATATCAGCCCTACCCCTGAGTCCAAGGAAGAATGAGTCACTCCAGAACTTTGGAGGATCAGATGGGGGCAACCCCACCCTCCTTGAACATTCAGTACAATAACCACCTCTTGGATTTGGTGTCCTCATTGTCTGTAACACACAAACACACCCTCCTAAGCCTGCTTGGATTTCTTTCATTGGCCCCTGAGGCCCACTGCCCTGACCTCACTGAGGAGCAGAAAATGTTCCACAGGCTGTGGTGGGACCATAACTAAACGGCTTAACTTTATTACTTGCGTTTTGAACTTATTCACACATTTAAAAAGGAGTGCCACACGCGGGAGGCACTGGGTTCGATCCTCAGCACCACATAAAAATAAAATAAAGCTATTGTGTCCACCTATAACTAAAAAATAAATATTAAAAAAAAAAAAATAAAAAAAAATAAAAAAAATAAAAATAAAAAGGAGTGCCACATTTTTAGTTAGCTGTCCAATTTCAAGGTGAAAAAGATGGTTCATGCCTATATTTGGGTGTTTTGCTTGGCTAGTTTTTTTTTTTTGGTACTGGGGATTGAACTCAGGGGCACTCGACCACTGAGCCACGTCTCCAGCCCTATTTTGTGTTTTATGTAGAGACAGGGTCTCACTGAGTTGCTTAGTGCCTTGCCATTGCTGAGACTGGCTTTGAACTCGCAATTCTCCTGTCTCAGCCTCCCTAAGTGCTGGGATTACAGGCTTGGGCCACCGCACCCGGCTTCTTGGCTGTTTTAACATCATCTCAGATAATTTTATATGGGAGCCAACAGAATTTATGTTTACTAATATACTCCTTGAGCCTCAAAGAGAAAACAAAGGAAACTAGTTTTTAAAAAATGGTTCATGTCCTCGATGAGTCCCCAAAATGCCGCAGCTCAGCCTGACATTTTATTTAATTTTGTGGTATTGGGTAGCAAATCTAGTGCCTCATGAATGCTAAGCACACACTACCATTACCACTGAACTCCATCCCCCAACGAGCTCAGCATTTTTTATTTTTTGCTCCTGTACTGGGTATTCAGCCCAGGGCCTCACCCATGACCTCTGCCAGAGTTACAATCCAGCTCCCAGACTGACATTTTAAAATCTTCGATTTTTTTTTTTTTTTTTTTAGTACTGGAGATTGAACTCAGGGGCACTCGACCACTGAGCCACATCCCCAGCCCTATTTTGTGTTTTATGTAGAGACAGGGTCTCACTGAGTTGCTTAGCGCCTCGCCTTTGCTGAGGCTGGCTTTGAACTCATGATTCTCCTGTCTCAGCCTCCCTAAGTGCTGGGATTATAGGCTTGCGCCACCGCACCCGGCTTAAAATCTTCATTTTTGATCTTTGAAGTTCATGCACTGATTCGTTCAATATCCATTTATTGGATCCCCTGTCTGTACTGTGAAGAATCCCAATTTGCTGGAAGCACAGGCATGCACCACTGTGTCTAGCTGCCCTGAAGTTATTAACAGTCCATGTACCTCTTTGCGGGTGTAACAACTGTTGTGATATAGGCTGACCTGGTTGCAAGTGCGTTCTGAGCAGGACAGGACTAGGGTAGGGTGAGAGTGGGGTCAGTTGCAGCAAGGGTGCACTGGGGATGGCCTCTCAAGGCAGGGTGGTCAGACTTTCTCCAGAAGAGACAGTGTAAGGGACGCCTCATGCAAAAGCTTCAAGCTTAAGGTCTTCCTTTCAGGTGTTGCTGAATGATAAGAGGATACTGGTGATTTCAATCAGCGCATGTGCTTAGATTTGTTTTTCTTCTGTGTAGCTGGCAGCAACCCCCAAGCAGGAGCCTAGGAGGCCAGTTCCTAGTGTCGTGCCCATTCCCAGGGAAGTGGGAATCCCCAGCCATAAATTAGACCAGAAAGTGGCGGTGACAGTGACTCTCAAGCCCTACGAAGCTGCCCCCAGGAAACCTGTTGCCTCAAGGCTGGAGATGAAAAAATCGGAATGAAGACTCGGGCCCTGGGACGCAGGGCGGGTGGTGAGGCAGGTGGCACTTCTGTAACCCTGCTGCCAAGATACCATTGCAGAAAGACGACAGTGCCTTACCCCAGTTATGGCGGAGGGGGAAAAAGAACCAATGTGCCGCCCAGGCCAGGGCCAAACTAGTCTTCATTAGCTCAAGGCGACATCCGCCACTTCGGTCCCCTCTCCTCCACAGTCTTTTATTTACTTATTTTTTGACCAGAGGGTTGTTAGCCAGCCTGCGCGGGCAGATCTCCCCGCCTCCATCAGCATGAGGGCCAATTAGCTGGAGATCCCGGCTGTGCCCCGCAGCCGCCACACGGGTAATCCCGCCCGCGGGACGGCGGGCGGCGCGGGCGTGGAGCGCTTGCCCGAGAGAGTGCGCCTGTGCGGACTCCGGCGGGGCCTGACCGCGGCGGGACTGAGGAACTGGGCGGGGAAAGTGCCCGGCACGCTCTACGCTGATCCGCCAGCCTTTGTGTCCAGCCCCGGTTCCGAGCGAACCTCAGGCACCGGTTGGCTACTGGCCGGGGAAACCCATCTGCAGATAGGAGGTCCCGCCAACAGGGACGTCTGTCTTTGCTGGCTCTGCCTGGAGATATTATAGGGCTCCAAGCGTGGAGTCAAATGCTGGAGGGGGAGAGAGTCAGAGGCAGGTAGGAAGGTCAGCCCAAGCTCTAGCAGTTTACTGTCGGTGGGTCCGGGAGGGGAGGAAAGGAGCCCGGAGACGGTAATGAAAGAATACAGTCCAAGTGCCAAGTAGATGTAAGTATCATGTGCGCAGAGTTAAAACCAATTCTCTGGGTACCAGCGAACTATTAAATGGAGGAGGTGAGTTTAGATAGAGCCCAGGAGCAAGGGTAAGATTGTTGATAGCAAGAAAAGGTGAAAGTGTCAACATTTACAGCAATTAGTTGTATAAGTAAACTATTAATGTGTAATTTGTTAAGTTTAGGGGTGGAAAATATAGGAGTCAGTAACTACGTAGAGAAGCCTGGGGAAGATTCAAAGCGGAATTCAAGCTTCACTAGGATTTTGTTGGAAAGGAAGGGAAGGGTGTGCAAAGCATTGAATGTATATGCAAAGTTCATTTAAATAAAACACAGTCTTTTTTGTGTTAAGCAGAGTGCAAAATATTCTAGAAATAAAGAGGACCAAAACAACATCTCAAGAACTTTAGCTCTGTGGGGACTTTAATATCCATTAACAGAAGTAGACATTCCCGAAGGAGGCAATGATCCACTCTACAAGGAAAGTAGCTAAAATGACCAACTTGCTATTTGTTCTTGTTTCTGCTTTCTTCAGCCTTTCTATGTATAAAACCAACCTCTTCTGCTCAGCCCATAGGAACACTATTTTATAAAATTAAGTGTTGCCTGATTCTAAGAATTGAAAATAAAGCTAATTAATATGTTTAATGGTTGTAATTTTGGATTTTTTTTTTTTTTTTTTTTTTTTGGTACCAGGGATTGAACTCAGGGGCACTCGACCACTGAGCCACATCCCCAGCCCTATTTTGTGTTTTATGTGGAGACAGGGTCTCACTGAGTTGCTTAGCGCCTCGCCCTTGCTGAGGCTGGCTTTGAACTCGCGATTCTCCTGTCTCAGCCTCCCTCAGTGCTGGGATTACAGGCTTGTGCCACCGCGCCCAGCTTGTAATTTTGGATTTTGTTTGTTTGACGGGACTAGGGATTGAACCTACTGCCTCATATGTACTAGCCAAGCACTCTACCACTGAGTTACATCCCCAGCCCTTTTTATTTTATTTTGAGACAGGGTCCGGCTAAACTGCCCAGGCTAGGTTCCCAAGTAGCTAGGATTACGGGCATGCACCACCTCAGGCAGCTTGTTTAGTTTGTTAAATGTGGCAAATTCATAAATTGACTTTTAAGAAGTTGCACTTAGCTTGCATTACTAAAATAATCATAAACACATTTGGACATGATATATCAGTCTGTTTTATATATTGCCACATTAAATCGCCAAATATTTTGTTTAGAATTTTTGTATCATTTCCCATGAATGATATTTTCTTGTAGTTTTCCTTTCTCATACTGTCTTTTATCAGATTTTTTTTTTAATAAAAAAAAGCTGTGTTGGGGATTTAACCCACAGGCACTTTATAACTGAGCTATATCCCCAGCCATCATCATCATCATTAGTAGTAGTAGTAGCAGTAGTACTGAGGATTGAACTTGGGAGCACTCGACCACTGAGTCACATCCCCAGCCCTATCTTGTGTTTTATTCAGAGACAGGGTCTCACGGAGGTGCTTGGTGCCTCGCCATTGCTGAGGCTGGCTTTGAACTCGGCGATTCTCCTGTCTTAGCCTCCCAAAGTACTGGGATTACAGGTGTGCACCACTGTGCCCAGCTTATTTTTAATTTTTATTTTTTTGAAACAGGGTCTCACTAAATTGCTTAGGAACTCACTAAGTTCCCGAGGCTGGCTGTGAACTTGCAATCCTCCTGACTTAACCTCCTGAGTCACTGGGATTATAGGTGTGTACCTATAATCTAGTTACTTGTATTTTTAGTGTCTTATCTCAGAAAACATTCCCACATCCAAGGTAACAAAGATTTGTCCTTGCTTGTTTTCTTCTGTTTGTTTCTGTTCATTTATCTCTTACACTTAAGTCTTTGATCCATTTTGAGTTAATTTGTATATGTACTGTGAGGCTCTAACTTCATCCTTTTGTAGGGTTCTCATTGTGCCATATGATAAAAAATATCATGGTTGGTCTAAGTCAATCATGGTCACCCTCTTCCTTCCTACCTGTCTGGGGTAGGCATATGATCCACTTTCAGCCAGAAACACATAGAAAGAAGACTTCAGGGAATTTGTGAATAAATTTTTATGGCCTTGTGCAAGAAGGCTGTTCAGGAACCACAGCCTTTTATCTGTATTCTGATTTGGGACAATGTTATGCAAGGAAGTCACACTTGAATTTGTGGCAGCCCTCTTTGGACTGAAGGAAAAGCCAAGAATGTGTATGTGAGAGAGAGAGAGTGTGTGTGTGTGTTGTTGCATGCATTTTTTTGCAGAGTTATTGATTCGCGGCTCTTGATATTATTGAGCCACTTTAAGATCCAGGAGCCCTTTGCTTTCGGGCATTGTGAGGAAACAATAAGCATCCTTATGGTTTCACTATTAGTCTGTTTTTCTGTTATGTGTAGCTCAAAGCATTACTAACTGACATGTCATCCTTCAAGACTTAGCTTTAAATGTCATTTTCTCAGGGAGATAATCCTAAAGCCCCCAGGTCAATATATCCTATAATACTCTTGAGTACTTCTCATCATAATTGTACTTATTTATCGAATGATGGTCTTTCTGCCTCTGTGAGAGCAGAGACTATGATAGGTATCTAGAGCCTGGCCCAGTGCCATTCATGGTAGCCTCTAAATAAATATCTACCCCCCAAAAAAAGATTGAAGGGTCAAGAGGTGAAAGGGGAAACAATCTTGAAGGGGTAAGAATTAAAATTTGTGCAGTTGTGCTTCTATCACATGAAAACTTTCAAAGATTAATGAAAGCCGGGCGCGGTGGCGCAAGCCTGTAATCCCAGCACTTAGGGAGGCTGAGACAGTAGAATCGCGAGTTCAAAGCCAGCCTCAGCAATGGGGAGGCGCTAAGCAACTCAGTGAGACCCTGTCTCTACATAAAACACACAAAAAAATAGGCCTGGGGATGTGGCTCAGTGGTCAAGTGCCCCTGAGTTCAATCCCCAGTACCAAAAAAAAAAACCAACCAAACAAAACAAAGCAAAAGCTTAATGAATCATTAAAGAAGAGTTAGAATGGCCATTGTGGGAACTGGGTCTGAGCATTTGTCTGGTACAAGTAAGAGTTGCCAAGCCGTGTTAAAGGCCCCACTGGGATTAGAAACTATAAATGCATTGTCATAAATCGGCAGAATTCTGAGATTTCCCTAGCACTGTTCAGCTGTCTGGGTGTGGGAGAGAAGTTGTGTAATAAGGTCAATCCAAAGGGGCCTTGCCAGCCAGACTGCTTTTTGTTCTTTTCACAGATGAAGTAAATGAAAATAAATGTGGAATTTTATTTCCATTGTCTCAATAAATGACACCTTTTAGAACTCCAAGGCTCTCCCTTGGTTCCAGACTCAGGAACATCCCAACACTGACATATTCACCCCAGAAGTCTTCCACTATTGCCCACCTGCCTAGTGAGGTCCATGAAAAGGCTCAAGGGGCACTTAAGAATTTCCTAGTGTGTACAAAACAGTGTGTATGTGTGTGTGAGTGTGTGTGTGTGTGTGTGTGTGTGTGCGTGTTGCATGCATTTTTTTCCAGGGAGAGTATCTGTATCTTCCACCAGATTTTCAAAGGAATCTGTGATTCAGAAAAGTAAGAACCACTAACTTGGGGTTGGCTGTTAGCCATAGGCCACCACAGATCCATTGCTACAGATCTGGACTTGACTGATGGGTGGTCACATCCCGCTAATTGCCTACTGAGGGACTATGACACAGAGTTTGAGGTATAAACTGAAGGCTCAGAGGCCTGAACTGGGTCACCTCAGGGAAGTTACTTTGCTCCTCAGTTTTTCTGCTATGAAAGAGCCAGGCACAGCTGGTCTCAGTGGCGCACGCTTGTAATCCCAGTGGCTCGGGAGGTTGAGGCAAGAGGATCGCAAGTTCAAAGCCAGCCTCAGCAAAAGCAAGATATCAATAAACTCAGTGAGACCCTGTCTCTAAATAAAATACAAAATAGGAGTGGGGATGTGGCTCAGTGGTCTAGTGCCCTGAGAACCATTTGGTTCAATCCCTGGTACCAAAAAAAAAAAAGTAAGCCAGGCACAATGGCACAATGACTTGGGAGGCTGAGACAGAAGGATCACAGGTTCAGTTCACCTCAGCAACTTAGCAAGAACTTGTCTTAAAATAAAAAGGGCTGGGGGCACTGGGGTTGTGGCTCAGTGGTAGAGCACTTGCCTAGTACAGGTGAGGCACTGGGTTCAATCCTCAATACCACATAAAAATAAGTAAAAATAATAGCATATGGAATTAAAAATATTTTAATAAATAATAAAAAATTTAAAATGAATAAATAAAAAGGGCTGGGGATATAGCTCAGTGATTAAAGCACCCCTAGGTTCAGTCCTCAGTAGTGGGGGAAAATAAGAAATGATAATTTGTTTCTTTTTCTATAAAAGGAATGATAGAGGACTGGTTATAAAGATTAAATGAGTTGATACATGTCAGTGCTTAGACCATGCCTGGTACTTAGTAGTGGCTGGTTTTTTTATTATGACTAATAGTGATACATCAGGTCAAAGACTGTTTTTTGAGATATTTTTGCTATGTTGCCCAGGCTAGCTAAAATCTCCTGGGCTCTGGTGAGACCTCAGCATTGTATCCGCAAGTAGCTGAGACTACAGGCCAGCTAAAGACTTTGGGTTATTTTTGTGGTTCTGGAGTTTGAACCCAGAGCCTTGTGGCAAGGGCCCTGACACTAAGCAATAGCCCCAGCCCAAGGTAAAGACTTTGAATGAGAAGATAGCATTTAGAGGAGCAACAGCTGCAACTAATTATGAGTAAAGCAGGGTTAGGGATATAGAGCTCAGTGGTAAAGCATCCGCCTAGCGTGTGCAAGGCACTGGGTTCAATCCCCAATACCACAAAAAATAAAAATAAATAATTTTTTGCAAAGCACAACAATATAACCATTTTCTCCCTCTGATACTTACTGTGTGATCCCAGGCAATTTCCTTAATCATTCTGTGCCTCTGTTTCCTCATCTGTAAAAAAGAAGATAATACCAGTAACTACTTCTTAGGGTTGTTGCAGGGGTTCTATGAAGGGTCAGAGCAGTGACTCACACTAAATGCTGGTTGTTGTTACTGTCACTACCCAGTGCTGACATTCAATCTCCTCATCTTGATGAGATAGGTCCTCTGCATCAGGTTCCCACGGCCTTCCCTCACATTAGAACCTGTACAACTCACAAAGCACTTTCACAGGTCCTACATGTCTCACAGATCCATCTGCTGTGTAAACTAAGAAACTGAATGTACAAATGAATGATGCCCAGGTCATATATAAAAATAGAACTCTTGGAGCTTGGGATGTGGCTCGGTGATGAGAATATATGCTTAGCATGTACAAGGCTCTGAGTTCCCCAGTACTAAAAGTGATAATAATAAATAAAAATAGAACCCTCACCCTGTTGTGGTGGAGTGTGTGCTTGTAGTTTCAGCTACTCAGGAGACATGGACAGGAGGATCACTTGATCCCAGGAGTTCAAGGCCAGCCTGGGCAACTTAGTAAGAACCTGTCTCAAAAGGGCTGGGGATGTATCTCAGAGGTAGAGCACTTGCCTAGCACGGAGTGAGACACAGTGTTCAATCCCCAGTACAGCCAAAAAAAAGAAAAGAAAGAAAATACAACTCTGGTGTGCCACCTGCCAGGAAAACCAACTTCTTGTCTACAATGATAAACAAGTCAGACTGGAAGGAGGCCAGATTGCTATCTCTGTGACAAGAGAGGAAGCTAAGCAATAAACTATAAAGCCTTCAAATGGCCAGAACTTGATTGATAACTGACAGCTCCCCTAATTTGTGTTCTCCCTTGCAATTTAAGACCAAGCAGAGAAAGCACACCTGGGTCTTCCAAGCCCACAGCCTCTAATCAGGGAACACCTGAGGGCTCCCTTTTCCACTCCTTTAACCGCCTTTGGGTCTCTGCCAAAATTCAAGTGACAGTGGCTTACTTCTTTGCTACAGCAAGCTCAGAATAAATAGCCTTTACTTTTCTTATTTGGTTGGTCAGCATTTATTTCCACAAGACCCAGGACTGAACAGGCCAAGAGCAGAGGCGGGTCACCTCAGTCAGTCGCCCGGCTCCCCCTGGGTGGAGCTCTCAGACCATAGGGTTGTTGGCTGTTTCACTGGAAATGCTGAACAGACCTTTGGACTCAACCGAGCTGGAGCAGCACAGGCCAATTGACTCAGATAAAATCCCCCAGGCATAAAATCACAAAAGAGTTTTTGTTAGATGCTGTTTGGCAGGGAGTGGCTCTAGAGATGTGGGAAAAGGGCAGGCCAGGCAATACAAGAATGAGGCAGGACCTCTCTGCCTGGTTCAGGAGCTAGGAACTGTCAACAGCCACCTGCCTGGATGGTCTCAGGATTGAGATTCTCATCTAACCCCCACTAGGGTCCTTTATTCCACAGCTACTGGCTGGGTGCATAATGTGTGCCAGGCTCTGTTCCAGGTGCTGGAGATGTGGCAGGTGGCTACTATGGAGCATGGTGCCTAACAGTGAAGATAAACTGGAAATGACTAAAAATGTAAGGTATTTTCAGAAGTGGCAAGTGTCCTGTTGGGGGCAAAGTAAAAATAAAATAAGATATTAGAAAGGGTGCTGGAGGTGGAGGGCAGCATTGTGTTGGGTAGGGATGGCCTCTCAGAGGAATGATATTTGCAATGACATCTGAGTAGAGGAGAGGAGCCAGCTGACCAGAGGAGCCAGCAATGCAACTATCAGTGGAAATAGCCTTCCAGGCAGAGGGAACAATTTAAGCAATGACCCTGATGTGGGACTGAATTTTTTTTTTTTTTTTTTTTTTGGGTATTGAGGATTGAAACCAGTGCTTTTCCACTGAGCCACATCCTCAGCCCTTTTTATTTTTTGAGACAGAGTCTCAGTAAGTTGCTTAGGGACTCATTAAACTGCTGAGGCTAGCCTGGAATTTGCGATCCTCCTGCATGAGTTTCCCAATCCCATGCCTGGGATCACAGGCGTGCACCACCATGCCTAGCTGAAACTGGATGATGATGATGATGATGATTTTGGTATCAGGGATTGAACTCAAGGGTACTCGACCACTGAGCCACATCCCCAGCCCTATTTTGTGTTTTATGTAGAGACAGGGTCTCACTGAGTTGCTTAGCGCCTCACTGCTGCTGAGGCTGGCTTTGAACTCACGATTCTCCTGTCTCAGCCTCCCCAAGTGCTGGGATTACAGGTGTGCACCACCCCGCCTGGTGTTGGAACTGGATTTGACATGATCAATGAAGAACAGGTAGGACGGTGTGGCTGATACACAAAGGGCAGGAGTAATGGGTGAGGTCGGGCAGGAGGCTCAGGCCAGACCATGCATGAAGGGCCTTCTAGGTCATAAGCTGGGTGTGGTGGTATGCACTGTAGTCCCAGCTACTTGGGATGCAGAGGCAGGAGGACCACAGTTTGAGGCCGGGCTCAACAATTTATCAAGATCCTGTCTCAAAAAATTAAAAGGGCTGGGGATGTAGCTCAGTGGTAAAACACTCCCGAGTTCAGTCCCCAGTGATGCAATGAGACAAAAACCAAAACCCATAGCATCATTAGGGATGGGGCTGGGAGTGTAGCCCAATGACAGAGCATGTGTTTAACATGTGTGAGGCCCTGGATTTGATTCCCAGCACTACAGATAAACAAACAAAAAGAATTTAGGTTTTATTTTATTCTAAATATAATGAAAAGCTGTTGAAAAAAGGCATTAAATGACTGTCTTGTCACTTTAACTGTCTTATCAAGGACTTAAAGGGGCTACTTGGTTGGAATCTTCTCAAGATCTGAAAGGTTAGGAGACATAGTGGGGAAGAGGGACAGAGTTTAAGGAGCTCCAGCAGAGATCAAACCCCCTTGCTGTAGGCCACAACCAGAATTCCTTCCTGAGGGAGGTGAAATGGGTAGGTGGTATGTGTGGAACCCTGAAGCTGTAAATGTTTTCATGTGGTCCTAATTTAGGGAAAGAATTCAGAGCTTTTTTGTTTTTGTTTTCTCACAAAAATGTGGAATGCGTCACAAATTTATGTGTCACCCTAGTGTAGGGGCCATGCTAATCTCTGCATCAGAACCCAGAGCTTTAATCCACACCTCTGGGGAGACTCTGTGATCCCAGAAAGGCAGAAAAAGGAGAGTACTGACAAGTGTGTTTGCATATACACAGGCAGTCTCAGCAGAGACACACAGATGTTGCCTCAGAGGAGGGGAAGGGAGACCCACCTTTCATCCTGTACCAAGGGTATGCTGGACTTTTTCTTTTTTCTTGGTACTGGAGATTAAACTCAGGGGCACTCGGCCACTGAGCCACATCCCCAGCCCTATTTTGTGTTTTATGTAGAGACAGGGTCTCACTGAGTTGCTTTGCGCCTCGCCATTGCTGAGGCTGGCTTTGAACTTGCAATTCTCCTGTCTCAACCTCCCAAAGTGCTGGGATGACAGGTGTGTGCCACTGCGCCCAGCTGACTTTTCTTTTTCATACCAGGAATTGAACCCAGGGGCACTGATCACTGAGCCACATCCCTAAGCCCTTTTTATATTTTATTTAGAGACAGGGCCTCACTAAGTTGCTGAAGCTGGCTTTAAACTTGTGATCCTCCTGCCTCAGCCTCCTGAGCCACTGGCATTATAGGCGTGGGCCACTGTGACTGGCTTGCTGGACTTATTTTGAAAAACTCACTTCAGTTCAAAAGACTGGTCCTGGGCAAAAATAAATGGGAGGCCCTGGTGTCATGGAGCACTTGAGATCCCCCTTGTTTCCCATGTCTCCTGGGTTACAGGCATGTGCTACCATGCCTGGCTCTTAACTGCTTTTATAAAAGGTCTATTTCCAGTGTGTTAGCTTGCTTTTAATAAAGGCTCTCTTTGCTCTGCCTGGTATCTGTGCCCAGCCTTCCCCAGCAGATGGAGACTGAGATAGGAATGTTCTCTATAGTCTCTCCAGAATCTTGGCTTGGATTTGCTTGGCCTCACCACAAATAGGCTCTGGCTTTCAGGGCCCACCTGTTCTCAGTCATCAGTCAGTGGGCAGCAACCAGCCCCTCTTGGTGTTCAGATCCCTAGTAATCTGGGGCCACGAGCCGGAGAATAGAATCAGCCAATGATGACAGGTCCCTGGCAGGCTGCAGAGCAGATGGGGACTTTGGCTCCAGACTTGGAGAATGGACTTGAGGGTGGCTCAAGGTCAGTTAAACCAAAGAGCTGCTCTCCTCTGGCTGTGGAACAATCCAGACTGCTCAATAGCTTCCTCCTGAGGCCTGTAGAATGGCTTCCTTTGAGAGGTGAGAGCAGTTAGCCATACTTGTGTTGACAAATAGTGTTTTAATGTTTAATCTTCAAACTCTGAAACATAATATCTACCAGTATTTGAAGGGGACGTACTGTGGGCCAGGCACTGTTTGGGTGAGAACTTTGTGTGTATCATCTCGTTTAAACCCCATGGAACACTGACACAATAGCATGGTCCATACTCCTCTACACATATTTGGCCAGGGAGCTGGGCATTGCTGCTCATAAATAAAAACAAAGTGACTCACCAAAGTTCTCACAGATACTTGCTGAACGGATCCATCCACACCCAGGCACTGGAAAACAAAGGTCCACATGCTAACAGATTTTTTTTTCCCACAGGAGCACACAGTGCAGAGCTGAGGAGCCCAAACCCCAGGGCCAGGGCTCCTCCCTCTGCTTCGCTCACTGACCCTGTGGTCTGGGATGGCTCCTGACTTCCTGGGCTGTTTCCTTTGCAACATAAGGGTATGGCTTATGTTCCTGCATGCCCCTTCCTGCTCTGGTAAGCTGTAGGTTCCCCTGTATAAGAGCATCAGCTCCCTCTTTAGGGTACATGAAAACCGCAGCCTAACTTCCCAGTCCCTCTCCCTTCCTTAATCAGGAAAGGGGCTGGGCCTAGAGTACAGAGATTAAGGTTTTGGCCCCAGTTCTGCCCCCAAAGTCAAGCAATTTCCTATCATGCCTCATTTTCTAATCTGATAAATGGAAGTAGTGCCCACTAGCACACTCCTATTTCATAAAGTTTTAAGAATGACAAATGACATCATGAGCTACAAAAGCCTTTGTAGCTCAGTGGTAGAGTGCTTGCCTAGCATGTGCAAGGCCCTGGGTTTCATCCCAGGCATCACTGTACAAAAGTCCTTGAAGACTGAGATACTACTGGCCAGGCATGATGGTGCATGCCTATAATTCCAGCAGCTTGGCAGGCTGAGGCAGAAGGATCATGAGGTCAAAGCCAGCCTCAGCAACTTAGTGAGGCCCTAAGCAATTTAGCGGTACCCTGTCTCTAAGTAAAATATTAAAGAAAGGGCTGAGGATGTGGCTCAGCGGTTAAGTGCCCCTGGGTTCAAACCATGGTACAAAAAAAAAAAAAAAAAAGACTGAGGTACTGTGCTGTGCTGGGGAGAGAAAATAATGAAGCAGCTCCTGGGAAGCTGAGATTGGGAGATCCTTGTCATACTGGCTGAGCCAAGGCACCTGGAAATGTTCAAATACTCATCTAATTTGGGAGCCTGGATATGAAGAGAATCAAGTTGAAGAGATGGGGCTGGGATTGTAGCTCAGGGGTAGAGTGCTTGCCTCACATGCATGAGGCACTGGGTTCGATCCTCAGCACCACATAAAAATAAATAAATAAAGATATTGTGCCCATCTACAACTAAAAAAATATTTTTATAAAAAAGAGATGGGGGGCTGGGGGTGTGGCTCAGTGGTAGAGCGCCTGCCTTGAACGCGCGAGGCACTGGGTTCGATCCTCAGCACCACATACAAAATACGTAAATAAATAAAATAAAGGTTTGGAAAAAATATTTAAAAAAAAAAAGAGATGGGGGCGCTGGGATTGTGGCGCAGTGGCATCGTGCTTGCCTAGCATGCATGAGGCACTGGGTTCGATCCTCAGCACCACATAAAAATAAAACAAATAAAGATATTCTGTTCACCTACAACTAAAAAATAAATAAATTAAAAAAAAAAAAGAGATGGGCCAAAGGCAGACTAGGAAACTTGGAGAGCCAGTTGGGTATCTTGGCCTGAGCAGGGTCCCAGTTCTCATCTCCAGAAGAGCAATTTACAGCCTGGCGCAGTGGCGCATGCCTGTAATCTCAGCACTTTGGGAGGCTGAGACAGGAGAATCCCAAGTTCAAAGCCAGCCTCAGCAACGGCGAGGCGCTAAGCAACTCAGTGAGACCCTGTCTCTACATAAAACACAAAATAGGGCTGGGGATGTGGCTCAGTGGTTGAGTATCCCTGAGTTCAATCTCTGGTGCCAAAAAAAAAAAAAAAAGAAGAAGAACAAGAACAAGATAAGCAATTTATTGTAACTGAAATTCAATTGGAGGCCAGTGTCATCAGTCAGTGTGCCTGGCCACACTTGGAACCTGTAGACAGTTGACCTTGTGCCTGTGGTGAAAGAGGTGAGCATGGGTCACCTCCTGTCTCAACCTGCATCTCTGCAGCAAGCCCCAACCCCTAAATTCTGATTTCAGTTTCTTGGTATGTATGTACTTCATCCTTTCTTTTGTTCTGGAAGAAGATGCCCTCTTCTTGCTCCTGCCTCCAGCTACTCTAGGAACTTTCTCATTCCTTAAATTAGACATTTTCTTCTCAGTTTGTGTTCTTGATTCACTTGGGACAATGGCCTAGAGGACATTTCTAAGTCTTTTTCTGAAGCCTCCTCCTCGTGTATGTACTCTACAAGAAGTGACTAAAATGTTCACTTTTTTGTGTATGTGGTACTAGGATAACAAACACAGAGCCATACCCCCTTTTTATTTCTTTATTTATTTTTATTTCTTTATTTATTTTTTGATACTGGAGATTGAACTCAGGGGCACTCAACCACTGAGCCACATCCCCAGCCCTATTTTGTGTTTTATGTGGAGACAGGGTCTCACTGAGTTGCTTAGCACCTTACTGTTGCTGAGGCTGGCTTTGAATTCACCATTCTCCTGTCTCAGCCTCCCAAAGTGCTGGGATTACAGGCTTGTGCCACCACGCCCAGCTGCCCCTTTTTATTTTGAAGTAGGGTCTTACTAAGTTGCTGAGACTGTCCTTGAACTAGCAATCCTCCTGCCTCAGCCTCCTAAGCAGCTGGGATTACAGGCCTGGGTCACCACACTTGCCCTCAAGTCTTGAAAGTCAGATCCTGCCAAGGAAACCAAGACATGTGAGGTAAGGCCTTTGCTCTTAAAAAGTTTTAATCCAATTATTGAAATGGTGAGAACACTCAGGCGCGGTGGTGCACGCCTGTAATCTCAGCCACTTGGGAGGCTGAGTCAGGAGGATTGAGAGTTCAAAGCCAGCCTCAGCAACTGCGAGGTGCTTAGCAACTCAGTGAGACCCTGTCTCTAAATAAAATACAAAATAGGGATAGGGATGTGGCTCGGTGGTTGAGTGCCTCTGAGTTCAATCACCAGTACCAAAAAATAAAAAACAACAAAGAAAAAAAGAAATGGTGAGAACATAGAATGCAGCCTGTCTACAGTCACACCATGGCATGCATGCCAGGGCCAATGTAGGCTTCCTGGAAGAGGTGGTATTTGAGCCACTTGAAGAATGAATAGGATGTGAGGCATAGGAAGGGCAGAAGGCATTCCATGGATGTTGTGACCAAAGTGTTAAGCTTTTGCATTGATCAATGTCATTCACAGAGGAGGTGAGGAGAGCTTAGTCAGGTGGGGGCCACAGACTGGAAGGGGACACACGAGTATGTGAAGAAGAAATCTGTGGGCTTCAAAAAACAGGACTTAGCCATGCGCAGTGGCGCATGCCTGTAATCCCAGCACTTTGGGAGGCTGAGACAGGAGAATCGCGAGTTCAAAGCCAGCCTCAGCAACAGCAAGCTGCTAAGCAACTCAGTGAGACCCTGTCTCTACATAAAACACAAAATAGGGCTGAACTCAATGGCCGAGTGCCCCTGAGTTCAATCCCGGGCACCAAAAAAAAAAAAAAAAAAAAAAAAATTTCAAAAAACAGCTCTAGCCACAGGAGATGAGAAGCCCCAGAGAGGGAGCAGGTTTGGGGAGGAGACTTCAGCTTAGGTAAATTGAGTAGACCCCTTCCTGCCCCTTCCTTCCACTGGTTCTGGTCCCCCATGTCACAGGTTGATATGCTCTATGTCTAGCAGGAAGCACTTGCTGCTTCTCTCTTATCTGAGATGGTGGCCCTGACTGTATCATGGCCAAAGTAACTAGCCTTTGTACCAGGAGAGTCCATGGACTTTCCCCCCTGGATGAAACACCTCCACCTTCACCAATATGATGTCAATACGATGGCACTAGAGAGCTCACAGAGGAGGGTAGGAATCCCCCAGGTCCATAGTGATGCTTGAAATGGAAATTACTGAGAAATTTAAATGTATTTGTTCCTACAAACCTATATGAGACCCCAGTTAGATCTGGCTCATAAGCTGTTGAGAGGAGGGAGTCTCAGGTATACAGAAGAGGCCCCCATGGAGCTCAGGAACAAGACCACCCAAAGGTGGGGACCAGGCCCCTTACTTCACAATCTCCACAGGCAATTGTCAGTCACACTAAAGTGAGAGATTCCCTGGGGTGGACAGAGCTGCTACTGGGGAGAGAGAAGGGCACAGGCTGTCCCAGGAAGCAACAGCTCCCTCAGGAACAGAGTTGTGTCTCCACAGGGGACTTGTGGGACACAGGCCTAGCTGGGGTGCTTCGTCTGTTTGGGGTGGGTAAAGCTAGAGAGCCAGGCTGAGGCCAGAGGGCAAAGGCTTTGTGTGCTGAGCTAAGAGCCGGGATCAGATCCAGAAGCCTCAAGGACAGGGAAGGCCACAAGCAGAGAAGGGAGGTCTTTCGGCACCGGGACATGATCCCCCCTCTTCATCCACTCTCTGTCCACCCAGATGAGCCTGGGCCTGTGGTCAGAGGCCGAGTGCTTTCCCTCCTGCCTCAACTTGTGCTTCCTTCCCAGCGGGCCTGGATACTCCTATTTCTGACTTCAAGGCCTTGGTATGTATGAAATTCTTGCCTCTCCTTTGGCTGGCCTGCCTGCCTCTGGCCGTGGTCGTGAGTTTTGTACCCTTATTCTTCTCCTTTTATGTCTGTCTGCCTTTCTTAGGTCCTCAGCACAAATTGTCAAGATTAATTTGACACTAAACTGGCTTTCTCTGGAAGTGTAAGGAAACTTCTAGGCATCAGCATAAGATCCGTGTGGGGAAGATTACCATGGTCTCCTTCTTGAGTCAGACCTGTGGCTAGAGGCCCAGGACTCATGACAACTCAGGAGAGAAAGAAGCGCTGTCTTGAGGCTCAGCTGGTGGAAAAAACTTGCTCAGGTTTTTTTTTTTTTTCTTCCTGTTCCCTCTGCTGTACTCCCTAACTCTGAAAGAAGGTGCCCCCTCCCCCTTCTGAAACCAGGGACAGGGCCTTGTCACCTCCAGAGCTGACTTCTCTGTGTGCCTCTGCTTTACATGGAAACTTTACTTCTACAATGAGTGGACAGGTTGGAAGCTGGGACCTTATCATATGGTCTATTATATGCTCATAGGAACTCTTTTTTTTGTACCAAGGATTGAACTCAGGGGCACTCAACCACTGAGCCACATCCCCAGCCCTATTTTGTGTTTTTTTTTTTTTTTTGGTACTGGGGATTGAACTCAGGGGCACTCGACCACTGAGCCACATCCCCAGCCCTATTTTGTGTTTTATGTAGAGACAGGGTCTCACTGAGTTGCTTAGCGCCTCGCTGTTGCTGAGGCTGGCTTTGAACTCGCGATTCTCCTGTCTCAGCCTCCCTAAGTGCTGGGATTACAGGCTTGAGCC